>OV121097.1:317372-607141 GCA_921293015.1 Phorcus lineatus
TTTGGTTGACCGCAGTAGTCAAAAGAGCATATACATAGGTCTCGCGCCCAATTTTGACGCCTTTGATTTTCAAGCGTCGAGGGTTATGCCCCTTTGAAAATGGCGATTACGTCAAAATAAAGCAATTTCGACGAAATCTTTTTCCTTAGATATGACATTTGGTTGACCGCAGTAGTCAAAAGAGCATATACATAGGTCTCGCGCCCAATTTTGACGCCTTTGATTTTCAAGCGTCGAGGGTTATGCCCCTTTGAAAATGGCGATTACGTCAAAATAAAGCAATTTCGACGAAATCTTTTTCCTTAGATATGACATTTGGTTGACCGCAGTAGTCAAAAGAGCATATACATAGGTCTCGCGCCCAATTTTGACGCCTTTGATTTTCAAGCGTCGAGGGTTATGCCCCTTTGAAAATGGCGATTACGTCAAAATAAAGCAATTTCGACGAAATCTTTTTCCTTAGATATGACATTTGGTTGACCGCAGTAGTCAAAAGAGCATATACATAGGTCTCGCGCCCAATTTTGACGCCTTTGATTTTCAAGCGTCGAGGGTTATGCCCCTTTGAAAATGGCGATTACGTCAAAATAAAGCAATTTCGACGAAATCTTTTTCCTTAGATATGACATTTGGTTGACCGCAGTAGTCAAAAGAGCATATACATAGGTCTCGCGCCCAATTTTGACGCCTTTGATTTTCAAGCGTCGAGGGTTATGCCCCTTTGAAAATGGCGATTACGTCAAAATAAAGCAATTTCGACGAAATCTTTTTCCTTAGATATGACATTTGGTTGACCGCAGTAGTCAAAAGAGCATATACATAGGTCTCGCGCCCAATTTTGACGCCTTTGATTTTCAAGCGTCGAGGGTTATGCCCCTTTGAAAATGGCGATTACGTCAAAATAAAGCAATTTCGACGAAATCTTTTTCCTTAGATATGACATTTGGTTGACCGCAGTAGTCAAAAGAGCATATACATAGGTCTCGCGCCCAATTTTGACGCCTTTGATTTTCAAGCGTCGAGGGTTATGCCCCTTTGAAAATGGCGATTACGTCAAAATAAAGCAATTTCGACGAAATCTTTTTCCTTAGATATGACATTTGGTTGACCGCAGTAGTCAAAAGAGCATATACATAGGTCTCGCGCCCAATTTTGACGCCTTTGATTTTCAAGCGTCGAGGGTTATGCCCCTTTGAAAATGGCGATTACGTCAAAATAAAGCAATTTCGACGAAATCTTTTTCCTTAGATATGACATTTGGTTGACCGCAGTAGTCAAAAGAGCATATACATAGGTCTCGCGCCCAATTTTGACGCCTTTGATTTTCAAGCGTCGAGGGTTATGCCCCTTTGAAAATGGCGATTACGTCAAAATAAAGCAATTTCGACGAAATCTTTTTCCTTAGATATGACATTTGGTTGACCGCAGTAGTCAAAAGAGCATATACATAGGTCTCGCGCCCAATTTTGACGCCTTTGATTTTCAAGCGTCGAGGGTTATGCCCCTTTGAAAATGGCGATTACGTCAAAATAAAGCAATTTCGACGAAATCTTTTTCCTTAGATATGACATTTGGTTGACCGCAGTAGTCAAAAGAGCATATACATAGGTCTCGCGCCCAATTTTGACGCCTTTGATTTTCAAGCGTCGAGGGTTATGCCCCTTTGAAAATGGCGATTACGTCAAAATAAAGCAATTTCGACGAAATCTTTTTCCTTAGATATGACATTTGGTTGACCGCAGTAGTCAAAAGAGCATATACATAGGTCTCGCGCCCAATTTTGACGCCTTTGATTTTCAAGCGTCGAGGGTTATGCCCCTTTGAAAATGGCGATTACGTCAAAATAAAGCAATTTCGACGAAATCTTTTTCCTTAGATATGACATTTGGTTGACCGCAGTAGTCAAAAGAGCATATACATAGGTCTCGCGCCCAATTTTGACGCCTTTGATTTTCAAGCGTCGAGGGTTATGCCCCTTTGAAAATGGCGATTACGTCAAAATAAAGCAATTTCGACGAAATCTTTTTCCTTAGATATGACATTTGGTTGACCGCAGTAGTCAAAAGAGCATATACATAGGTCTCGCGCCCAATTTTGACGCCTTTGATTTTCAAGCGTCGAGGGTTATGCCCCTTTGAAAATGGCGATTACGTCAAAATAAAGCAATTTCGACGAAATCTTTTTCCTTAGATATGACATTTGGTTGACCGCAGTAGTCAAAAGAGCATATACATAGGTCTCGCGCCCAATTTTGACGCCTTTGATTTTCAAGCGTCGAGGGTTATGCCCCTTTGAAAATGGCGATTACGTCAAAATAAAGCAATTTCGACGAAATCTTTTTCCTTAGATATGACATTTGGTTGACCGCAGTAGTCAAAAGAGCATATACATAGGTCTCGCGCCCAATTTTGACGCCTTTGATTTTCAAGCGTCGAGGGTTATGCCCCTTTGAAAATGGCGATTACGTCAAAATAAAGCAATTTCGACGAAATCTTTTTCCTTAGATATGACATTTGGTTGACCGCAGTAGTCAAAAGAGCATATACATAGGTCTCGCGCCCAATTTTGACGCCTTTGATTTTCAAGCGTCGAGGGTTATGCCCCTTGAAAATGGCGATTACGTCAAAATAAAGCAATTTCGACGAAATCTTTTTCCTTAGATATGACATTTGGTTGACCGCAGTAGTCAAAAGAGCATATACATAGGTCTCGCGCCCAATTTTGACGCCTTTGATTTTCAGAGCGTCGAGGGTTATGCCCCTTTGAAAATGGCGATTACGTCAAAATAAAGCAAGTTCGACGAAATCTTTTTCCTTAGATATGACATTTGGTTGACCGCAGTAGTCAAAAGAGCATATACATAGGTCTCGCGCCCAATTTTGACGCCTTTGATTTTCAAGCGTCGAGGGTTATGCCCCTTTGAAAATGGCGATTACGTCAAAATAAAGCAATTTCGACGAAATCTTTTTCCTTAGATATGACATTTGGTTGACCGCAGTAGTCAAAAGAGCATATACATAGGTCTCGCGCCCAATTTTGACGCCTTTGATTTTCAAGCGTCGAGGGTTTATGCCCCTTTGAAAATGGCGATTACGTCAAAATAAAGCAATTTCGACGAAATCTTTTTCCTTAGATATGACATTTGGTTGACCGCAGTAGTCAAAAGAGCATATACATAGGTCTCGCGCCCAATTTTGACGCCTTTGATTTTCAAGCGTCGAGGGTTATGCCCCTTTGAAAATGGCGATTACGTCAAAATAAAGCAATTTCGACGAAATCTTTTTCCTTAGATATGACATTTGGTTGACCGCAGTAGTCAAAAGAGCATATACATAGGTCTCGCGCCCAATTTTGACGCCTTTGATTTTCAAGCGTCGAGGGTTATGCCCCTTTGAAAATGGCGATTACGTCAAAATAAAGCAATTTCGACGAAATCTTTTTCCTTAGATATGACATTTGGTTGACCGCAGTAGTCAAAAGAGCATATACATAGGTCTCGCGCCCAATTTTGACGCCTTTGATTTTCAAGCGTCGAGGGTTATGCCCCTTTGAAAATGGCGGATTACGTCAAAATAAAGCAATTTCGACGAAATCTTTTTCCTTAGATATGACATTTGGTTGACCGCAGTAGTCAAAAGAGCATATACATAGGTCTCGCGCCCAATTTTGACGCCTTTGATTTTCAAGCGTCGAGGGTTATGCCCCTTTGAAAATGGCGATTACGTCAAAATAAAGCAATTTCGACGAAATCTTTTTTCCTTAGATATGACATTTGGTTGACCGCAGTAGTCAAAAGAGCATATACATAGGTCTCGCGCCCAATTTTGACGCCTTTGATTTTCAAGCGTCGAGGGTTATGCCCCTTTGAAAATGGCGATTACGTCAAAATAAAGCAATTTCGACGAAATCTTTTTCCTTAGATATGACATTTGGTTGACCGCAGTAGTCAAAAGAGCATATACATAGGTCTCGCGCCCAATTTTGACGCCTTTGATTTTCAAGCGTCGAGGGTTATGCCCCTTTGAAAATGGCGATTACGTCAAAATAAAGCAATTTCGACGAAATCTTTTTCCTTAGATATGACATTTGGGTTGACCGCAGTAGTCAAAAGAGCATATACATAGGTCTCGCGCCCAATTTTGACGCCTTTGATTTTCAAGCGTCGAGGGTTATGCCCCTTTGAAAATGGCGATTACGTCAAAATAAAGCAATTTCGACGAAATCTTTTTCCTTAGATATGACATTTGGTTGACCGCAGTAGTCAAAAGAGCATATACATAGGTCTCGCGCCCAAGTTTGACGCCTTTGATTTTCAAGCGTCGAGGGTTATGCCCCTTTGAAAAATGGCGATTACGTCGGCGATTACGTCAAAATAAAGCAATTTCGACGAAATCTTTTTCCTTAGATATGACATTTGGTTGACCGCAGGTAGTCAAAAGAGCATATACATAGGTCTCGCGCCCAATTTTGACGCCTTTGATTTTCAAGCGTCGAGGGTTATGCCCCTTTGAAAATGGCGATTACGTCAAAATAAAGCAATTTCGACGAAATCTTTTTCCTTAGATATGACATTTGGTTGACCGCAGTAGTCAAAAGAGCATATACATAGGTCTCGCGCCCAATTTTGACGCCTTTGATTTTCAAGCGTCGAGGGTTATGCCCCTTTGAAAATGGCGATTACGTCAAAATAAAGCAATTTCGACGAAATCTTTTTCCTTAGATATGACATTTGGTTGACCGCAGTAGTCAAAAGAGCATATACATAGGTCTCGCGCCCAATTTTGACGCCTTTGATTTTCAAGCGTCGAGGGTTTATGCCCCTTTGAAAATGGCGATTACGTCAAAATAAAGCAATTTCGACGAAATCTTTTTCCTTAGATATGACATTTGGTTGACCGCAGTAGTCAAAAGAGCATATACATAGGTCTCGCGCCCAATTTTGACGCCTTTTATTTTCACGCTTCTTGGTTTATGCCCCTTTGAAAATGGCGATTACGTCAAAATAAAGCAATTTCGACGAAATCTTTTTTCCTTAGATATGACATTTGGTTGACCGCAGTAGTCAAAAGAGCATATACATAGGTCTCGCGCCCCAATTTTGACGCCTTTGATTTTCAAGCGTCGAGGGTTATGCCCCTTTGAAAATGGCGGATTACGTCAAAATAAAGCAATTTCGACGAAATCTTTTTCCTTAGATATGACATTTGGTTGACCGCAGTAGTCAAAAGAGCATATACATAGGTCTCGCGCCCAATTTTGACGCCTTTGATTTTCAAGCGTCGAGGGTTATGCCCCTTTGAAAAATGGCGATTACGTCAAAATAAAGCAATTTCGACGAAATCTTTTTCCTTAGATATGACATTTGGTTGACCGCAGTAGTCAAAAGAGCATATACATAGGTCGCGCCCAATTTTGACGCCTTTGATTTTCAAGCGTCGAGGGGTTATGCCCCTTTGAAAATGGCGATTACGTCAAAATAAAGCAATTTCGACGAAATCTTTTTCCTTAGATATGACATTTGGGTTCACCGCAGTAGTCAAAAGAGCATATACATAGGTCTCGCGCCCAATTTTGACGCCTTTGATTTTCAAGCGTCGAGGGTTATGCCCCTTTGAAAATGGCGGATTACGTCAAAATAAAGCAATTTCGACGAAATCTTTTTCCTTAGATATGACATTTGGTTGACCGCAGTAGTCAAAAGAGCATATTCATAGGTCCTCGCGCCCAATTTTGACGCCTTTGATTTTCAAGCGTCGAGGGTTATGCCCCTTTGAAAATGGCGATTTACGTCAAAATAAAGCAATTTCGACGAAATCTTTTTCCTTAGATATGACATTTGGTTGACCGCAGTAGTCAAAAGAGCATATACATAGGTCTCGCGCCCAATTTTGACGCCTTTGATTTTCAAGCGTCGAGGGTTATGCCCCTTTGAAAATGGCGATTACGTCAAAATAAAGCAATTTCGACGAAATCTTTTTCCTTAGATATGACATTTGGTTGACCGCAGTAGTCAAAAGAGCATATACATAGGTCTCGCGCCCAATTTTTGACGCCTTTGATTTTCAAGCGTCGAGGGTTATGCCCCTTTGAAAATGGCGAATACGTCAAAATAAAAGCAATTTCGACGAAAATCTTTTTCCTTAGATATGACATTTGGTTGACCGCAGTAGTCAAAAGAGCATATACATAGGTCTCGCGCCCAATTTTGACGCCTTTGATTTTCAAGCGTCGAGGGTTATGCCCCTTTGAAAATGGCGATTACGTCAAAATAAAGCAATTTCGACGAAATCTTTTTCCTTAGATATGACATTTGGTTGACCGCAGTAGTCAAAAGAGCATATACATAGGTCTCGCGCCCAATTTTGACGCCTTTGATTTTCAAGCGTCGAGGGTTATGCCCCTTTTGAAAATGGCGATTACGTCAAAATAAAGCAATTTCGACGAAATCTTTTTCCTTAGATATGACATTTGGTTGACCGCAGTAGTCAAAAGAGCATATACATAGGTCTCGCGCCCAATTTTGACGCCTTTGATTTTCAAGCGTCGAGGGTTATGCCCCTTCTGAAAATGGCGGATTACGTCAAAATAAAGCAATTTCGACGAAATCTTTTTCCTTAGATATGACATTTGGTTGACCGCAGTAGTCAAAAGAGCATATACATAGGTCCTCGCGCCCAATTTTTGACGCCTTTTGATTTTCAAGCGTCGAGGGTTATGCCCCTTTGAAAATGGCGATTACGTCAAAATAAAGCAATTTCGACGAAATCTTTTTCCTTAGATATGACATTTGGTTGACCGCAGTAGTCAAAAGAGCATATACATAGGTCTCGCGCCCAATTTTGACGCCTTGATTTTCAAGCGTCGAGGGTTATGCCCCTTTGAAAATGGCGATTACGTCAAAATAAAGCAATTTCGACGAATCTTTTTCCTTAGATATGACATTTGGTTGACCGCAGTAGTCAAAAGAGCATATACATAGGTCTCGCGCCCAATTTTGACGCCTTTGATTTTCAAGCGTCGAGGGTTATGCCCCTTTGAAAATGGCGATTACGTCAAAATAAAGCAATTTCGACGAAATCTTTTTCCTTAGATATGACATTTGGTTGACCGCAGTAGTCAAAAGAGCATATACATAGGTCTCGCGCCCAATTTTGACGCCTTTGATTTTTCAAGCGTCGAGGGTTATGCCCCTTTGAAAATGGCGATTACGTCAAAATAAAGCAATTTCGACGAAATCTTTTTCCTTAGATATGACATTTGGTTGACCGCAGTAGTCAAAAGAGCATATACATAGGTCTCGCGCCCAATTTTGACGCCTTTGATTTTCAAGCGTCGAGGGTTATGCCCCTTTGAAAATGGCGGATTACGTCAAAATAAAGCAATTTCGACGAAATCTTTTTCCTTAGATATGACATTTGGTTGACCGCAGTAGTCAAAAGAGCATATACATAGGTCTCGCGCCCAATTTTGACGCCTTTGATTTTCAAGCGTCGAGGGTTATGCCCCTTTGAAAATGGCGATTACGTCAAAATAAAGCAATTTCGACGAAATCTTTTTCCTTAGATATGACATTTGGTTGACCGCAGTAGTCAAAAGAGCATATACATAGGTCTCGCGCCCAATTTTGACGCCTTTGATTTTCAAGCGTCGAGGGTTATGCCCCTTTGAAAATGGCGGATTACGTCAAAATAAAGCAATTTCGACGAAATCTTTTTCCTTAGATATGACATTTGGTTGACCGCAGTAGTCAAAAGAGCATATACATAGGTCTCGCGCCCAATTTTGACGCCTTTTGATTTTCAAGCGTCGAGGGTTATGCCCCTTTGAAAATGGCGATTACGTCAAAATAAAGCAATTTCGACGAAATCTTTTTCCTTAGATATGACATTTGGTTGACCGCAGTAGTCAAAAGAGCATATACATAGTCTCGCGCCCAATTTTGACGCCTTTGATTTTCAAGCGTCGAGGGTTATGCCCCTTTGAAAATGGCGATTACGTCAAAATAAAGCAATTTCGACGAAATCTTTTTCCTTAGATATGACATTTGGTTGACCGCAGTAGTCAAAAGAGCATATACATAGGTCTCGCGCCCAATTTTGACGCCTTTGATTTTCAAGCGTCGAGGGGTTATGCCCCTTTGAAAATGGCGATTACGTCAAAATAAAGCAATTTCGACGAAATCTTTTTCCTTAGATATGACATTTGGTTTGACCGCAGTAGTCAAAAGAGCATATACATAGGTCTCGCGCCCCAATTTTGACGCCTTTGATTTTCAAGCGTCGAGGGTTATGCCCCTTTGAAAATGGCGATTACGTCAAAATAAAGCAATTTCGACGAAATCTTTTTCCTTAGATATGACATTTGGTTGACCGCAGTAGTCAAAAGAGCATATACATAGGGTCTCGCGCCCAATTTTGACGCCTTTGATTTTCAAGCGTCGAGGGTTATGCCCCTTTTGAAAAATGGCGATTACGTCAAAATAAAGCAATTTCGACGAAATCTTTTTCCTTAGATATGACATTTGGTTGACCGCAGTAGTCAAAAGAGCATATACATAGGTCTCGCGCCCAATTTTGACGCCTTTGATTTTCAAGCGTCGAGGGTTATGCCCCTTTGAAAATGGCGATTACGTCAAAATAAAGCAATTTCGACGAAATCTTTTTCCTTAGATATGACATTTGGTTGACCGCAGTAGTCAAATGAGCATATACATAGGTCTCGCGCCCAATTTTGACGCCTTTGATTTTCAAGCGTCGAGGGTTATGCCCCTTTGAAAATGGCGATTACGTCAAAATAAAGCAATTTCGACGAAATCTTTTTCCTTAGATATGACATTTTGGTTGACCGCAGTAGTCAAAAGAGCATATACATAGGTCTCGCGCCCAATTTTTGACGCCTTTGATTTTCAAGCGTCGAGGGTTATGCCCCTTTGAAAATGGCGCGATTACGTCAAAATAAAGCAATTTCGACGAAATCTTTTTCCTTAGATATGACATTTGGTTGACCGCAGTAGTCAAAAGAGCATATACATAGGTCTCGCGCCCAATTTTGACGCCTTTGATTTTCAAGCGTCGAGGGTTATGCCCCTTTGAAAATGGCGATTACGTCAAAATAAAGCAATTTCGACGAAATCTTTTTCCTTAGATATGACATTTGGTTGACCGCAGTAGTCCAAAAGAGCATATACATAGGTCTCGCGCCCAATTTTTGACGCCTCTTTGATTTTCAAGCGTCGAGGGTTATGCCCCTTTGAAAATGGCGGATTACGTCAAAATAAAGCAATTTCGACGAAATCTTTTTCCTTAGATATGACATTTGGTTGACCGCAGTAGTCAAAAGAGCATATACATAGGTCTCGCGCCCAATTTTGACGCCTTTGATTTTCAAGCGTCGAGGGTTATGCCCCTTTGAAAATGGCGATTACGTCAAAATAAAGCAATTTCGACGAAATCTTTTTCCTTAGATATGACATTTGGTTGACCGCAGTAGTCAAAAGAGCATATACATAGGTCTCGCGCCCAATTTTGACGCCTTTGATTTTCAAGCGTCGAGGGTTATGCCCCTTTGAAAATGGCGATTACGTCAAAATAAAGCAATTTCGACGAAATCTTTTTCCTTAGATATGACATTTGGTTGACCGCAGTAGTCAAAAGAGCATATACATAGGTCTCGCGCCCAATTTTGACGCCTTTGATTTTCAAGCGTCGAGGGTTATGCCCCTTTGAAAATGGCGATTACGTCAAAATAAAGCAATTTCGACGAAATCTTTTTCCTTAGATATGACATTTGGTTGACCGCAGTAGTCAAAAGAGCATATACATAGGTCTCGCGCCCAATTTTGACGCCTTTGATTTTCAAGCGTCGAGGGTTATGCCCCTTTGAAAATGGCGATTACGTCAAAATAAAGCAATTTCGACGAAATCTTTTTCCTTAGATATGACATTTGGTTGACCCTCAGTAGTCAAAGAGCATATACATAGGTCTCGCGCCCAATTTTGACGCCTTTGATTTTCAAGCGTCGAGGGTTATGCCCCTTTGAAAATGGCGATTACGTCAAAATAAAGCAATTTCGACGAAATCTTTTTCCTTAGATATGACATTTGGTTGACCGCAGTAGTCAAAAGAGCATATACATAGGTCTCGCGCCCAATTTTGACGCCTTTGATTTTCAAGCGTCGAGGGTTATGCCCCTTTGAAAATGGCGGATTACGTCAAAATAAAGCAATTTCGACGAAAATCTTTTTCCTTAGATATGACATTTGGTTGACCGCAGTAGTCAAAAGAGCAGATACATAGGTCTCGCGCCCAATTTTGACGCCTTTGATTTTCAAGCGTCGAGGGTTATGACCCCTTTGAAAATGGCGATTACGTCAAAATAAAGCAATTTCGACGAAATCTTTTTCCTTAGATATGACATTTGGTTGACCGCAGTAGTCAAAAGAGCATATACATAGGTCTCGCGCCCAATTTTGACGCCTTTGATTTTCAAGCGTCGGGGGGTTATGCCCCTTTGAAAATGGCGATTACGTCAAAATAAAGCAATTTCGACGAAATCTTTTTCCTTAGATATGACATTTGGTTGACCGCAGTAGTCAAAAGAGCATATACATAGGTCTCGCGCCCAATTTTGACGCCTTTGATTTTCAAGCGTCGAGGGTTATGCCCCTTTGAAAATGGGCGATTACGTCAAAATAAAGCAATTTCGACGAAATCTTTTTTCCTTAGATATGACATTTGGTTGACCGCCAGTAGTCAAAAGAGCATATACATAGGTCTCGCGCCCAATTTTGACGCCTTTGATTTTCAAGCGTCGAGGGTTATGCCCCTTTTGAAAATGGCGATTACGTCAAAATAAAGCAATTTCGACGAAATCTTTTTCCTTAGATATGACATTTGGTTGACCGCAGTAGTCAAAAGAGCATATACATAGGTCTCGCGCCCAATTTTGACGCCTTTGATTTTCAAGCGTCGAGGGTTATGCCCCTTTGAAAATGGCGATTACGTCAAAATAAAGCAATTTCGACGAAATCTTTTTTCCTTAGATATGAACATTTGGTTGACCGCAGTAGTCAAAAGAGCATATACATAGGTCTCGCGCCCAATTTTGACGCCTTTGATTTCAAGCGTCGAGGGTATATGCCCCTTTGAAAATGGCGATTACGTCAAAATAAAGCAATTTCGACGAAATCTTTTTCCTTAGATATGACATTTGGTTGACCGCAGTAGTCAAAAGAGCATATACATAGGTCTCGCGCCCAATTTTGACGCCTTTGATTTTCAAGCGTCGAGGGTTATGCCCCTTTGAAAATGGCGATTACGTCAAAATAAAGCAATTTCGACGAAATCTTTTTCCTTAGATATGACATTTGGTTGACCGCAGTAGTCAAAAGAGCATATACATAAGTGTCTCGCGCCCAATTTTGACGCCTTTGATTTTCAAGCGTCGAGGGTTTATGCCCCTTTGAAAATGGGGGCGATTACGTCCAAAAAAAAAAGCAATTTCGACGAAATCTTTTTCCTTAGATATGACATTTGGTTGACCGCAGTAGTCAAAAGAGCATATACATAGGTCTCGCGCCCAATTTTGACGCCTTTGATTTTCAAGCGTCGAGGGTTTTATGCCCCTTTGAAAATGGCGGATTACGTCAAAATAAAGCAATTTCGACGAAATCTTTTTCCTTAGATATGACATTTGGTTGACCGCAGTAGTCAAAAGAGCATATACATAGGTCTCGAGCCCAATTTTGACGCCTTTGATTTTCAAGCGTCGAGGGTTATGCCCCTTTGAAAATGGCGATTACGTCAAAATAAAGCAATTTTCGACGAAATCTTTTTCCTTAGATATGACATTTGGTTGACCGCAGTAGTCAAAAGAGCATTACATAGGTCTCGCGCCCAATTTTGACGCCTTTGATTTTCAAGCGTCGAGGGTTATGCCCCTTTGAAAATGGTGATTACGTCAAAATAAAGCAATTTCGACGAAATCTTTTTCCTTAGATATGACATTTGGTTGACCGCAGTAGTCAAAAGAGCATATACATAGGTCTCGCGCCCAATTTTGACGCCTTTGATTTTCAAGCGTCGAGGGTTATGCCCCTTTGAAAATGGCGATTACGTCAAAATAAAGCAATTTCGACGAAATCTTTTTCCTTAGATATGACATTTGGTTGACCGCAGTAGTCAAAAGAGCATATACATAGGTCTCGCGCCCAATTTTGACGCCTTTGATTTTCAAGCGTCGAGGGTTATGCCCCTTTGAAAATGGCGATTACGTCAAAATAAAGCAATTTCGACGAAATCTTTTTCCTTAGATATGACATTTGGTTGACCGCAGTAGTCAAAAGAGCATATACATAGGTCTCGCGCCCAATTTTGACGCCTTTGATTTTCAAGCGTCGAGGGTTATGCCCCTTTGAAAATGGCGATTACGTCAAAATAAAGCAATTTCGACGAAATCTTTTTCCTTAGATATGACATTTGGTTGACCGCAGTAGTCAAAAGAGCATATACATAGGTCTCGCGCCCAATTTTGACGCCTTTGATTTTCAAGCGTCGAGGGTTATGCCCCTTTGAAAATGGCGATTACGTCAAAATAAAGCAATTTCGACGAAATCTTTTTCCTTAGATATGACATTTGGTTGACCGCAGTAGTCAAAAGAGCATATACATAGGTCTCGCGCCCAATTTTGACGCCTTTGATTTTCAAGCGTCGAGGGTTATGCCCCTTTGAAAATGGCGATTACGTCAAAATAAAGCAATTTCGACGAAATCTTTTTCCTTATATATGACATTTGGTTGACCGCAGTAGTCAAAAGAGCATATACATAGGTCTCGCGCCCAATTTTGACGCCTTTGATTTTCAAGCGTCGAGGGTTATGCCCCTTTGAAAATGGCGATTACGTCAAAATAAAGCAATTTCGACGAAATCTTTTTCCTTAGATATGACATTTGGTTGACCGCAGTAGTCAAAAGAGCATATACATAGGTCTCGCGCCCAATTTTGACGCCTTTGATTTTCAAGCGTCGAGGGTTATGCCCCTTTGAAAATGGCGATTACGTCAAAATAAAGCAATTTCGACGAAATCTTTTTCCTTAGATATGACATTTGGTTGACCGCAGTAGTCAAAAGAGCATATACATAGGTCTCGCGCCCAATTTTGACGCCTTTGATTTTCAAGCGTCGAGGGTTATGCCCCTTTGAAAATGGCGGCGATTACGTCAAAATAAAGCAATTTCGACGAAATCTTTTTCCTTAGATATGACATTTGGTTGACCGCAGTAGTCAAAAGAGCATATACATAGGTCTCGCGCCCAATTTTGGACGCCTTTGATTTTCAAGCGTCGAGGGTTATGCCCCTTTGAAATGGCGATTACGTCAAAATAAAGCAATTTCGACGAAATCTTTTTCCTTAGATATGACATTTTGGTTGACCGCAGTAGTCAAAAGAGCATATACATAGGTCTCGCGCCCAATTTTGACGCCTTTGATTTTCAAGCGTCGAGGGTTATGCCCCTTTGAAAATGGCGATTACGTCAAAATAAAGCAATTTCGACGAAATCTTTTTCCTTAGATATGACATTTGGTTGACCGCAGTAGTCAAAAGAGCATATACATAGGTCTCGCGCCCAATTTTGACGCCTTTGATTTTCAAGCGTCGAGGGGTTATGCCCCTTTGAAAATGGCGATTACGTCAAAATAAAGCAATTTCGACGAAAACTTTTTCCTTAGATATGACATTTGGTTGACCGCAGTAGTCAAAAGAGCATATACATAGTCTCGCGCCCAATTTTGACGCCTTTGATTTTCAAGCGTCGAGGGTTATGCCCCTTTGAAAATGGCGATTACGTCAAAATAAAGCAATTTCGACGAAATCTTTTTCCTTAGATATGACATTTGGTTGACCGCAGTAGTCAAAAGAGCATATACATAGGTCTCGCGCCCAATTTTGACGCCTTTGATTTTCAAGCGTCGAGGGTTATGCCCCTTTGAAAATGGCGATTACGTCAAAATAAAGCAATTTCGACGAAATCTTTTTCCTTAGATATGACATTTGGTTGACCGCAGTAGTCAAAAGAGCATATACATAGGTCTCGCGCCCAATTTTGACGCCTTTGATTTTCAAGCGTCGAGGGTTATGCCCCTTTGAAAATGGCGATTACGTCAAAATAAAGCAATTTCGACGAAATCTTTTTCCTTAGATATGACATTTGGTTGACCGCAGTAGTCAAAAGAGCATATACATAGGTCTCGCGCCCAATTTTGACGCCTTTGATTTCAAGCGTCGAGGGTTATGCCCCTTTGAAAATGGCGATTACGTCGAAAATAAAGCAATTTCGACGAAATCTTTTCCTTAGATATGACATTTGGTTGACCGCAGTAGTCAAAAGAGCATATACATAGGTCTCGCGCCCAATTTTGACGCCTTTGATTTTCAAGCGTCGAGGGTTATGCCCCTTTGAAAATGGCGATTACGTCAAAATAAAGCAATTTCGACGAAATCTTTTTCCTTAGATATGACATTTGGTTGACCGCAGTAGTCAAAAGAGCATATACATAGGTCTCGCGCCCAATTTTGACGCCTTTGATTTTCAAGCGTCGAGGGTTATGCCCCTTTGAAAATGGCGATTACGTCAAAATAAAGCAATTTCGACGAAATCTTTTTCCTTAGATATGACATTTGGTTGACCGCAGTAGTCAAAAGAGCATATACATAGGTCTCGCGCCCAATTTTGACGCCTTTGATTTTCAAGCGTCGAGGGTTATGCCCCTTTGAAAATGGCGATTACGTCAAAATAAAGCAATTTCCGACGAAATCTTTTTCCTTAGATATGACATTTGGTTGACCGCAGTAGTCAAAAGAGCATATACATAGGTCTCGCGCCCAATTTTGACGCCTTTGATTTTCAAGCGTCGAGGGTTATGCCCCTTTGAAAATGGCGATTACGTCAAAATAAAGCAATTTCGACGAAATCTTTTTCCTTAGATATGACATTTGGTTGACCGCAGTAGTCAAAAGAGCATATACATAGGTCTCGCGCCCAATTTTGACGCCTTTGATTTTCAAGCGTCGAGGGTTATGCCCCTTGAAAATGGCGATTACGTCAAAATAAAGCAATTTCGACGAAATCTTTTTCCTTAGATATGACATTTGGTTGACCGCAGTAGTCAAAAGAGCATATACATAGGTCTCGCGCCCAATTTTGACGCCTTTGATTTTCAAGCGTCGAGGGTTACGCCCCTTTGAAAATGGCGATTACGTCAAAATAAAGCAATTTCGACGAAATCTTTTTCCTTAGATATGACATTTGGTTGACCGCAGTAGTCAAAAGAGCATATACATAGGTCTCGCGCCCAATTTTGACGCCTTTGATTTTCAAGCGTCGAGGGTTACGCCCCTTTGAAAATGGCGATTACGTCAAAATAAAGCAATTTCGACGAAATCTTTTTCCTTAGATATGACATTTGGTTGACCGCAGTAGTCAAAAGAGCATATACATAGGTCTCGCGCCCAATTTTGACGCCTTTGATTTTCAAGCGTCGAGGGTTATGCCCCTTTGAAAATGGCGATTACGTCAAAATAAAGCAATTTCGACGAAATCTTTTTCTTAGATATGACATTTGGTTGACCGCAGTAGTCAAAAGAGCATATACATAGGTCTCGCGCCCAATTTTGACGCCTTTGATTTTCAAGCGTCGAGGGTTATGCCCCTTTGAAAATGGCGATTACGTCAAAATAAAGCAATTTCGACGAAATCTTTTTCCTTAGATATGACATTTGGTTGACCGCAGTAGTCAAAAGAGCATATACATAGGTCTCGCGCCCAATTTTGACGCCTTTGATTTTCAAGCGTCGAGGGTTATGCCCCTTTGAAAATGGCGATTACGTCAAAATAAAGCAATTTCGACGAAATCTTTTTCCTTAGATATGACATTTGGTTGACCGCAGTAGTCAAAAGAGCATATACATAGGTCTCGCGCCCAATTTTGACGCCTTTGATTTTCAAGCGTCGAGGGTTATGCCCCTTTGAAAATGGCGATTACGTCAAAATAAAGCAATTTCGACGAAATCTTTTCCTTAGATATGACATTTGGTTGACCGCAGTAGTCAAAAGAGCATATACATAGGTCTCGCGCCCAATTTTGACGCCTTTGATTTTCAAGCGTCGAGGGTTATGCCCCTTTGAAAATGGCGATTACGTCAAAATAAAGCAATTTCGACGAAATCTTTTTCCTTAGATATGACATTTGGTTGACCGCAGTAGTCAAAAGAGCATATACATAGGTCTCGCGCCCAATTTTGACGCCTTTGATTTTCAAGCGTCGAGGGTTATGCCCCTTTGAAAATGGCGATTACGTCAAAATAAAGCAATTTCGACGAAATCTTTTTCCTTAGATATGACATTTGGTTGACCGCAGTAGTCAAAAGAGCATATACATAGTCTCGCGCCCAATTTTGACGCCTTTGATTTTCAAGCGTCGAGGGTTATGCCCCTTTGAAAATGGCGATTACGTCAAAATAAAGCAATTTCGACGAAATCTTTTTCCTTAGATATGACATTTGGTTGACCGCAGTAGTCAAAAGAGCATATACATAGGTCTCGCGCCCAATTTTGACGCCTTTGATTTTCAAGCGTCGAGGGTTATGCCCCTTTCAAAATGGCGATTACGTCAAAATAAAGCAATTTCGACGAAATCTTTTTCCTTAGATATGACATTTGGTTGACCGCAGTAGTCAAAAGAGCATATACATAGGTCTCGCGCCCAATTTTGACGCCTTTGATTTTCAAGCGTCGAGGGTTATGCCCCTTTGAAAATGGCGATTACGTCAAAATAAAGCAATTCGACGAAATCTTTTTCCTTAGATATGACATTTGGTTGACCGCAGTAGTCAAAAGAGCATATACATAGGTCTCGCGCCAATTTGACGCCTTTGATTTTCAAGCGTCGAGGGTTATGCCCCTTTGAAAATGGCGATTACGTCAAAATAAAGCAATTTCGACGAAATCTTTTTCCTTAGATATGACATTTGGTTGACCGCAGTAGTCAAAAGAGCATATACATAGGTCTCGCGCCCAATTTTGACGCCTTTGATTTTCAAGCGTCGAGGGTTATGCCCCTTTGAAAATGGCGATTACGTCAAAATAAAGCAATTTCGACGAAATCTTTTTCCTTAGATATGACATTTGGTTGACCGCAGTAGTCAAAAGAGCATATACATAGGTCTCGCGCCCAATTTTGACGCCTTTGATTTTCAAGCGTCGAGGGTTATGCCCCTTTGAAAATGGCGATTACGTCAAAATAAAGCAATTTCGACGAAATCTTTTTCCTTAGATATGACATTTGGTTGACCGCAGTAGTCAAAAGAGCATATACATAGGTCTCGCGCCCAATTTTGACGCCTTTGATTTTCAAGCGTCGAGGGTTATGCCCCTTTGAAAATGGCGATTACGTCAAAATAAAGCAATTTCGACGAAATCTTTTTCCTTAGATATGACATTTGGTTGACCGCAGTAGTCAAAAGAGCATATACATAGGTCTCGCGCCCAATTTTGACGCCTTTGATTTTCAAGCGTCGAGGGTTATGCCCCTTTGAAAATGGCGATTACGTCAAAATAAAGCAATTTCGACGAAATCTTTTTCCTTAGATATGACATTTGGTTGACCGCAGTAGTCAAAAGAGCATATACATAGGTCTCGCGCCCAATTTTGACGCCTTTGATTTTCAAGCGTCGAGGGTTACGCCCCTTTGAAAATGGCGATTACGTCAAAATAAAGCAATTTCGACGAAATCTTTTTCCTTAGATATGACATTTGGTTGACCGCAGTAGTCAAAAGAGCATATACATAGGTCTCGCGCCCAATTTTGACGCCTTTGATTTTCAAGCGTCGAGGGTTACGCCCCTTTGAAAATGGCGATTACGTCAAAATAAAGCAATTTCGACGAAATCTTTTTCCTTAGATATGACATTTGGTTGACCGCAGTAGTCAAAAGAGCATATACATAGGTCTCGCGCCCAATTTTGACGCCTTTGATTTTCAAGCGTCGAGGGTTATGCCCCTTTGAAATGGCGATTACGTCAAAATAAAGCAATTTCGACGAAATCTTTTTCCTTAGATATGACATTTGGTTGACCGCAGTAGTCAAAAGAGCATATACATAGGTCTCGCGCCCAATTTTGACGCCTTTGATTTTCAAGCGTCGAGGGTTATGCCCCTTTGAAAATGGCGATTACGTCAAAATAAAGCAATTTCGACGAAATCTTTTTCCTTAGATATGACATTTGGTTGACCGCAGTAGTCAAAGAGCATATACATAGGTCTCGCGCCCAATTTTGACGCCTTTGATTTTCAAGCGTCGAGGGTTATGCCCCTTTGAAAATGGCGATTACGTCAAAATAAAGCAATTTCGACGAAATCTTTTTCCTTAGATATGACATTTGGTTGACCGCAGTAGTCAAAAGAGCATATACATAGGTCTCGCGCCCAATTTTGACGCCTTTGATTTTCAAGCGTCGAGGGTTATGCCCCTTTGAAAATGGCGATTACGTCAAAATAAAGCAATTTCGACGAAATATTTTTCCTTAGATATGACATTTGGTTGACCGCAGTAGTCAAAAGAGCATATACATAGGTCTCGCGCCCAATTTTGACGCCTTTGATTTTCAAGCGTCGAGGGTTATGCCCCTTTGAAAATGGCGATTACGTCAAAATAAAGCAATTTCGACGAAATCTTTTTCCTTAGATATGACATTTGGTTGACCGCAGTAGTCAAAAGAGCATATACATAGGTCTCGCGCCCAATTTTGACGCCGTTGATTTTCAAGCGTCGAGGGTTATGCCCCTTTGAAAATGGCGATTACGTCAAAATAAAGCAATTTCGACGAAATCTTTTTCCTTAGATATGACATTTGGTTGACCGCAGTAGTCAAAAGAGCATATACATAGGTCTCGCGCCCAATTTTGACGCCTTTGATTTTCAAGCGTCGAGGGTTATGCCCCTTTGAAAATGGCGATTACGTCAAAATAAAGCAATTTCGACGAAATCTTTTTCCTTAGATATGACATTTGGTTGACCGCAGTAGTCAAAAGAGCATATACATAGGTCTCGCGCCCAATTTTGACGCCTTTGATTTTCAAGCGTCGAGGGTTATGCCCCTTTGAAAATGGCGATTACGTCAAAATAAAGCAATTTCGACGAAATCTTTTTCCTTAGATATGACATTTGGTTGACCGCAGTAGTCAAAAGAGCATATACATAGGTCTCGCGCCCAATTTTGACGCCTTTGATTTTCAAGCGTCGAGGGTTATGCCCCTTTGAAAATGGCGATTACGTCAAAATAAAGCAATTTCGACGAAATCTTTTTCCTTAGATATGACATTTGGTTGACCGCAGTAGTCAAAAGAGCATATACATAGGTCTCGCGCCCAATTTTGACGCCTTTGATTTTCAAGCGTCGAGGGTTATGCCCCTTTGAAAATGGCGATTACGTCAAAATAAAGCAATTTCGACGAAATCTTTTTCCTTAGATATGACATTTGGTTGACCGCAGTAGTCAAAAGAGCATATACATAGGTCTCGCGCCCAATTTTGACGCCTTTGATTTTCAAGCGTCGAGGGTTATGCCCCTTTGAAAATGGCGATTACGTCAAAATAAAGCAATTTCGACGAAATCTTTTTCCTTAGATATGACATTTGGTTGACCGCAGTAGTCAAAAGAGCATATACATAGTCTCGCGCCCAATTTTGACGCCTTTGATTTTCAAGCGTCGAGGGTTATGCCCCTTTGAAAATGGCGATTACGTCAAAATAAAGCAATTTCGACGAAATCTTTTTCCTTAGATATGACATTTGGTTGACCGCAGTAGTCAAAAGAGCATATACATAGGTCTCGCGCCCAATTTTGACGCCTTTGATTTTCAAGCGTCGAGGGTTATGCCCCTTTGAAAATGGCGATTACGTCAAAATAAAGCAATTTCGACGAAATCTTTTTCCTTAGATATGACATTTGGTTGACCGCAGTAGTCAAAAGAGCATATACATAGGTCTCGCGCCCAATTTTGACGCCTTTGATTTTCAAGCGTCGAGGGTTATGCCCCTTTGAAAATGGCGATTACGTCAAAATAAAGCAATTTCGACGAAATCTTTTTCCTTAGATATGACATTTGGTTGACCGCAGTAGTCAAAAGAGCATATACATAGGTCTCGCGCCCAATTTTGACGCCTTTGATTTTCAAGCGTCGAGGGTTACTGCCCCTTTGAAAATGGCGATTACGTCAAAATAAAGCAATTTCGACGAAATCTTTTTCCTTAGATATGACATTTGGTTGACCGCAGTAGTCAAAAGAGCATATACATAGGTCTCGCGCCCATTTTGACGCCTTTGATTTTCAAGCGTCGAGGGTTATGCCCCTTTGAAAATGGCGATTACGTCAAAATAAAGCAATTTCGACGAAATCTTTTTCCTTAGATATGACATTTGGTTGACCGCAGTAGTCAAAAGAGCATATACATAGGTCTCGCGCCCAATTTTGACGCCTTTGATTTTCAAGCGTCGAGGGTTATGCCCCTTTGAAAATGGCGATTACGTCAAAATAAAGCAATTTCGACGAAATCTTTTTCCTTAGATATGACATTTGGTTGACCGCAGTAGTCAAAAGAGCATATACATAGGTCTCGCGCCAATTTTGACGCCTTTGATTTTCAAGCGTCGATGGGTTATGCCCCTTTGAAAATGGCGATTACGTCAAAATAAAGCAATTTCGACGAAATCTTTTTCCTTAGATATGACATTTGGTTGACCGCAGTAGTCAAAAGAGCATATACATAGGTCTCGCGCCCAATTTTGACCGCCTTTGATTTTCAAGCGTCGAGGGTTATGCCCCTTTGAAATGGCGATTACGTCAAAATAAAGCAATTTCGACGAAATCTTTTTCCTTAGATATGACATTTGGTTGACCGCAGTAGTCAAAAGAGCATATACATAGGTCTCGCGCCCAATTTTGACGCCTTTGATTTTCAAGCGTCGAGGGTTATGCCCCTTTGAAAATGGCGATTACGTCAAAATAAAGCAATTTCGACGAAATCTTTTTCCTTAGATATGACATTTGGTTGACCGCAGTAGTCAAAAGAGCATATACATAGGTCTCGCGCCCAATTTTGACGCCTTTGATTTTCAAGCGTCGAGGGTTATGCCCCTTTGAAAATGGCGATTACGTCAAAATAAGCAATTTCGACGAAATCTTTTTCCTTAGATATGACATTTGGTTGACCGCAGTAGTCAAAAGAGCATATACATAGGTCTCGCGCCCAATTTTGACGCCTTTGATTTTCAAGCGTCGAGGGTTATGCCCCTTTGAAAATGGCGATTACGTCAAAATAAAGCAATTTCGACGAAATCTTTTTCCTTAGATATGACATTTGGTTGACCGCAGTAGTCAAAAGAGCATATACATAGGTCTCGCGCCCAATTTTGACGCCTTTGATTTTCAAGCGTCGAGGGTTATGCCCCTTTGAAAATGGCGATTACGTCAAAATAAAGCAATTTCGACGAAATCTTTTTCCTTAGATATGACATTTGGTTGACCGCAGTAGTCAAAAGAGCATATACATAGGTCTCGCGCCCAATTTGACGCCTTTGATTTTCAAGCGTCGAGGGTTATGCCCCTTTGAAAATGGCGATTACGTCAAAATAAAGCAATTTCGACGAAATCTTTTTCCTTAGATATGACATTTGGTTGACCGCAGTAGTCAAAAGAGCATATACATAGGTCTCGCGCCCAATTTTGACGCCTTTGATTTTCAAGCGTCGAGGGTTATGCCCCTTAGAAAATGGCGATTACGTCAAAATAAAGCAATTTCGACGAAATCTTTTTCCTTAGATATGACATTTGGTTGACCGCAGTAGTCAAAAGAGCATATACATAGGTCTCGCGCCCAATTTTGACGCCTTTGATTTTCAAGCGTCGAGGGTTATGCCCCTTTGAAAATGGCGATTACGTCAAAATAAAGCAATTTCGACGAAATCTTTTTCCTTAGATATGACATTTGGTTGACCGCAGTAGTCAAAAGAGCATATACATAGGTCTCGCGCCCAATTTTGACGCCTTTGATTTTCAAGCGTCGAGGGTTATGCCCCTTTGAAAATGGCGATTACGTCAAAATAAAGCAATTTCGACGAAATCTTTTTCCTTAGATATGACATTTGGTTGACCGCAGTAGTCAAAAGAGCATATACATAGGTCTCGCGCCCAATTTTGACGCCTTTGATTTTCAAGCGTCGAGGGTTATGCCCCTTTGAAAATGGCGATTACGTCAAAATAAAGCAATTTCGACGAAATCTTTTTCCTTAGATATGACATTTGGTTGACCGCAGTAGTCAAAAGAGCATATACATAGGTCTCGCGCCCAATTTTGACGCCTTTGATTTTCAAGCGTCGAGGTTATGCCCCTTTGAAAATGGCGATTACGTCAAAATAAAGCAATTTCGACGAAATCTTTTTCCTTAGATATGACATTTGGTTGACCGCAGTAGTCAAAAGAGCATATACATAGGTCTCGCGCCCAATTTTGACGCCTTTGATTTTCAAGCGTCGAGGGTTATGCCCCTTTGAAAATGGCGATTACGTCAAAATAAAGCAATTTCGACGAAATCTTTTTCCTTAGATATGACATTTGGTTGACCGCAGTAGTCAAAAGAGCATATACATAGGTCTCGCGCCCAATTTTGACGCCTTTGATTTTCAAGCGTCGAGGGTTATGCCCCTTTGAAAATGGCGATTACGTCAAAATAAAGCAATTTCGACGAAATCTTTTTCCTTAGATATGACATTTTGGTTGACCGCAGTAGTCAAAAGAGCATATACATAGGTCTCGCGCCCAATTTTGACGCCTTTGATTTTCAAGCGTCGAGGGTTATGCCCCTTTGAAAATGGCGATTACGTCAAAATAAAGCAATTTCGACGAAATCTTTTTCCTTAGATATGACATTTGGTTGACCGCAGTAGTCAAAAGAGCATATACATAGGTCTCGCGCCCAATTTTGACGCCTTTGATTTTCAAGCGTCGAGGGTTATGCCCCTTTGAAAATGGCGATTACGTCAAAATAAAGCAATTTCGACGAAATCTTTTTCCTTAGATATGACATTTGGTTGACCGCAGTAGTCAAAAGAGCATATACATAGGTCTCGCGCCCAATTTTGACGCCTTTGATTTTCAAGCGTCGAGGGTTATGCCCCTTTGAAAATGGCGATTACGTCAAAATAAAGCAATTTCGACGAAATCTTTTTCCTTAGATATGACATTTGGTTGACCGCAGTAGTCAAAAGAGCATATACATAGGTCTCGCGCCCAATTTTGACGCCTTTGATTTTCAAGCGTCGAGGGTTATGCCCCTTGAAAATGGCGATTACGTCAAAATAAAGCAATTTCGACGAAATCTTTTTCCTTAGATATGACATTTGGTTGACCGCAGTAGTCAAAAGAGCATATACATAGGTCTCGCGCCCCAATTTTTGACGCCTTTGGATTTTCAAGCGTCGAGGGTTATGCCCCTTTGAAAATGGCGATTACGTCAAAATAAAGCAATTTCGACGAAATCTTTTTCCTTAGATATGACATTTGGGTTGACCGCAGTAGTCAAAAGAGCATATACATAGGTCTCGCGCCCAATTTTGACGCCTTTGATTTTCAAGCGTCGAGGGTTATGCCCCTTTGAAAATGGCGATTACGTCAAAATAAAGCAATTTCGACGAAATCTTTTTCCTTAGATATGACATTTGGTTGACCGCAGTAGTCAAAAGAGCATATACATAGGTCTCGCGCCCAATTTTGACGCCTTTGATTTTCAAGCGTCGAGGGTTATGCCCCTTTGAAAATGGCGATTACGTCAAAATAAAGCAATTTCGACGAAATCTTTTTCCTTAGATATGACATTTGGTTGACCGCAGTAGTCAAAAGAGCATATACATAGGTCTCGCGCCCAATTTGACGCCTTTGATTTTCAAGCGTCGAGGGTTATGCCCCTTTGAAAATGGCGATTACGTCAAAATAAAGCAATTTCGACGAAATCTTTTTCCTTAGATATGACATTTGGTTGACCGCAGTAGTCAAAAGAGCATATACATAGGTCTCGCGCCCAATTTTGACGCCTTTGATTTTCAAGCGTCGAGGGTTATGCCCCTTTGAAAATGGCGATTACGTCAAAATAAAGCAATTTCGACGAAATCTTTTTCCTTAGATATGACATTTGGTTGACCGCAGTAGTCAAAAGAGCATATACATAGGTCTCGCGCCCAATTTTGACGCCTTTGATTTTCAAGCGTCGAGGGTTATGCCCCTTTGAAAATGGCGATTACGTCAAAATAAAGCAATTTCGACGAAATCTTTTTCCTTAGATATGACATTTGGTTGACCGCAGTAGTCAAAAGAGCATATACATAGGTCTCGCGCCCAATTTTGACGCCTTTGATTTCAAGCGTCGAGGGTTATGCCCCTTTGAAAATGGCGATTACGTCAAAATAAAGCAATTTCGACGAAATCTTTTTCCTTAGATATGACATTTGGTTGACCGCAGTAGTCAAAAGAGCATATACATAGGTCTCGCGCCCAATTTTGACGCCTTTGATTTTCAAGCGTCGAGGGTTATGCCCCTTTGAAAATGGCGATTACGTCAAAATAAAGCAATTTCGACGAAATCTTTTTCCTTAGATATGACATTTGGTTGACCGCAGTAGTCAAAAGAGCATATACATAGGTCTCGCGCCCAATTTTGACGCCTTTGATTTTCAAGCGTCGAGGGTTATGCCCCTTTGAAAATGGCGATTACGTCAAAATAAAGCAATTTCGACGAAATCTTTTTCCTTAGATATGACATTTGGTTGACCGCAGTAGTCAAAAGAGCATATACATAGGTCTCGCGCCCAATTTTGACGCCTTTGATTTTCAAGCGTCGAGGGTTATGCCCCTTTGAAAATGGCGATTACGTCAAAATAAAGCAATTTCGACGAAATCTTTTTCCTTAGATATGACATTGGTTGACCGCAGTAGTCAAAAGAGCATATACATAGGTCTCGCGCCCAATTTTGACGCCTTTGATTTTCAAGCGTCGAGGGTTATGCCCCTTTGAAAATGGCGATTACGTCAAAATAAAGCAATTTCGACGAAATCTTTTTCCTTAGATATGACATTTGGTTGACCGCAGTAGTCAAAAGAGCATATACATAGGTCTCGCGCCCAATTTTGACGCCTTTGATTTTCAAGCGTCGAGGGTTATGCCCCTTTGAAAATGGCGATTACGTCAAAATAAAGCAATTTCGACGAAATCTTTTTCCTTAGATATGACATTTGGTTGACCGCAGTAGTCAAAAGAGCATATACATAGGTCTCGCGCCCAATTTTGACGCCTTTGATTTTCAAGCGTCGAGGGTTATGCCCCTTTGAAAATGGCGATTACGTCAAAATAAAGCAATTTCGACGAAATCTTTTTCCTTAGATATGACATTTGGTTGACCGCAGTAGTCAAAAGAGCATATACATAGGTCTCGCGCCCAATTTTGACGCCTTTGATTTTCAAGCGTCGAGGGTTATGCCCTTTGAAAATGGCGATTACGTCAAAATAAAGCAATTTCGACGAAATCTTTTTCCTTAGATATGACATTTGGTTGACCGCAGTAGTCAAAAGAGCATATACATAGGTCTCGCGCCCAATTTTGACGCCTTTGATTTTCAAGCGTCGAGGGTTATGCCCTTTGAAAATGGCGATTACGTCAAAATAAAGCAATTTCGACGAAATCTTTTTCCTTAGATATGACATTTGGTTGACCGCAGTAGTCAAAAGAGCATATACATAGGTCTCGCGCCCATTTTGACGCCTTTGATTTCAAGCGTCGAGGGTTATGCCCTTTGAAAATGGCGATTACGTCAAAATAAAGCAATTTCGACGAAATCTTTTTCCTTAGATATGACATTTGGTTGACCGCAGTAGTCAAAAGAGCATATACATAGGTCTCGCGCCCAATTTTGACAGCCTTTGATTTTCAAGCGTCGAGGGTTATGCCCCTTTGAAAATGGCGATTACGTCAAAATAAAGCAATTTCGACGAAATCTTTTTCCTTAGATATGACATTTGGTTGACCGCAGTAGTCAAAAGAGCATATACATAGGTCTCGCGCCCAATTTTGACGCCTTTGATTTTCAAGCGTCGAGGGTTATGCCCCTTTGAAATGGCGATTACGTCAAAATAAAGCAATTTCGACGAAATCTTTTTCCTTAGATATGACATTTGGTTGACCGCAGTAGTCAAAAGAGCATATACATAGGTCTCGCGCCCAATTTTGACGCCTTTGATTTTCAAGCGTCGAGGGTTATGCCCCTTTGAAAATGGCGATTACGTCAAAATAAAGCAATTTCGACGAAATCTTTTCCTTAGATATGACATTTGGTTGACCGCAGTAGTCAAAAGAGCATAATACATAGGTCTCGCGCCCAATTTTGACGCCTTTGATTTTCAAGCGTCGAGGGTTATGCCCCTTTGAAAATGGCGATTACGTCAAAATAAAGCAATTTCGACGAAATCTTTTTCCTTAGATATGACATTTGGTTGACCGCAGTAGTCAAAAGAGCATATACATAGGTCTCGCGCCCAATTTTGACGCCTTTGATTTTCAAGCGTCGAGGGTTATGCCCCTTTGAAAATGGCGATTACGTCAAAATAAAGCAATTTCGACGAAATCTTTTTCCTTAGATATGACATTTGGTTGACCGCAGTAGTCAAAAGAGCATATACATAGGTCTCGCGCCCAATTTTGACGCCTTTGATTTCAAGCGTCGAGGGTTATGCCCCTTTGAAAATGGCGATTACGTCAAAATAAAGCAATTTCGACGAAATCTTTTTCCTTAGATATGACATTTGGTTGACCGCAGTAGTCAAAAGAGCATATACATAGGTCTCGCGCCCAATTTTGACGCCTTTGATTTCCAAGCGTCGAGGGTTATGCCCCCTTTGAAAATGGCGATTACGTCAAAATAAAGCAATTTCGACGAAATCTTTTTCCTTAGATATGACATTTGGTTGACCGCAGTAGTCAAAAGAGCATATACATAGGTCTCGCGCCCAATTTGACGCCTTTGATTTTCAAGCGTCGAGGGTTATGCCCCTTTGAAATGGCGATTACGTCAAAATAAAGCAATTTCGACGAAATCTTTTTCCTTAGATATGACATTTGGTTGACCGCAGTAGTCAAAAGAGCATATACATAGGTCTCGCGCCCAATTTTGACGCCTTGATTTTCAAGCGTCGAGGGTTATGCCCCTTTGAAAATGGCGATTACGTCAAAATAAAGCAATTTCGACGAAATCTTTTTTCCTTAGATATGACATTTGGTTGACCGCAGTAGTCAAAAGAGCATATACATAGGTCTCGCGCCCAATTTTGACGCCTTTGATTTCAAGCGTCGAGGGTTATGCCCCTTTGAAAATGGCGATTACGTCAAAATAAAGCAATTTCGACGAAATCTTTTTCCTTAGATATGACATTTGGTTGACCGCAGTAGTCAAAAGAGCATATACATAGGTCTCGCGCCCAATTTTGACGCCTTTGATTTTCAAGCGTCGAGGGTTATGCCCCTTTGAAAATGGCGATTACGTCAAAATAAAGCAATTTCGACGAAATCTTTTTCCTTAGATATGACATTTGGTTGACCGCAGTAGTCAAAAGAGCATATACATAGGTCTCGCGCCCAATTTTGACGCCTTTGATTTTCAAGCGTCGAGGGTTATGCCCCTTTGAAAATGGCGATTACGTCAAAATAAAGCAATTTCGACGAAATCTTTTTCCTTAGATATGACATTTGGTTGACCGCAGTAGTCAAAAGAGCATATACATAGGTCTCGCGCCCAATTTTGACGCCTTTGATTTTCAAGCGTCGAGGGTTATGCCCCTTTGAAAATGGCGATTACGTCAAAAATAAAGAATTTTCGACGAAATCTTTTTCCTTAGATATGACATTTGGTTGACCGCAGTAGTCAAAAGAGCATATACATAGCTCTCGCGCCCAATTTTGACGCCTTTGATTTTCAAGCGTCGAGGGTTATGCCCCTTTGAAAATGGCGATTACGTCAAAATAAAGCAATTTCGACGAAATCTTTTTCCTTAGATATGACATTTGGTTGACCGCAGTAGTCAAAAGAGCATATACATAGGTCTCGCGCCCAATTTTGACGCCTTTGATTTTCAAGCGTCGAGGGTTATGCCCCTTTGAAAATGGCGATTACGTCAAAATAAAGCAATTTCGACGAAATCTTTTTCCTTAGATATGACATTTGGTTGACCGCAGTAGTCAAAAGAGCATATACATAGGTCTCCGCGCCCAATTTTGACGCCTTTGATTTTCAAGCGTCGAGGGTTATGCCCCTTTGAAAATGGCGATTACGTCAAAATAAAGCAATTTCGACGAAATCTTTTTCCTTAGATATGACATTTGGTTGACCGCAGTAGTCAAAAGAGCATATACATAGGTCTCGCGCCCAATTTTGACGCCTTTGATTTTCAAGCGTCGAGGGTTATGCCCCTTTGAAAATGGCGATTACGTCAAAATAAAGCATTTCGACGAAATCTTTTTCCTTAGATATGACATTTGGTTGACCGCAGTAGTCAAAAGAGCATATACATAGGTCTCGCGCCCAATTTTGACGCCTTTGATTTTCAAGCGTCGAGGGTTATGCCCCTTTGAAAATGGCGATTACGTCAAAATAAAGCAATTTCGACGAAATCTTTTTCCTTAGATATGACATTTGGTTGACCGCAGTAGTCAAAAGAGCATATACATAGGTCTCCGCGCCCAATTTTGGACGCCTTTGATTTTCAAGCGTCGAGGGTTATGCCCCTTTGAAAATGGCGATTACGTCAAATAAAAGCAATTTCGACGAAATCTTTTTCCTTAGATATGACATTTGGTTGACCGCAGTAGTCAAAAGAGCATATACATAGGTCTCGCGCCCATTTTGACGCCTTTGATTTTCAAGCGTCGAGGGTTATGCCCCTTTGAAAATGGCGATTACGTCAAAATAAAGCAATTTCGACGAAATCTTTTTCCTTAGATATGACATTTGGTTGACCGCAGTAGTCAAAAGAGCATATACATAGCTCTCGCGCCCAATATTGACGCCTTTGATTTTCAAGCGTCGAGGGTTATGCCCCTTTGAAAATGGCGATTACGTCAAAATAAAGCAATTTCGACGAAATCTTTTTCCTTAGATATGACATTTGGTTGACCGCAGTAGTCAAAAGAGCATATACATAGGTCTCGCGCCCAATTTTGACGCCTTTGATTTTCAAGCGTCGAGGGTTATGCCCCTTTGAAAATGGCGATTACGTCAAAATAAAGCAATTTCGACGAAATCTTTTTCCTTAGATATGACATTTGGTTGACCGCAGTAGTCAAAAGAGCATATACATAGGTCTCGCGCCCAATTTTGACGCCTTTGATTTTCAAGCGTCGAGGGTTATGCCCCTTTGAAAATGGCGATTACGTCAAAATAAAGCAATTTCGACGAAATCTTTTTCCTTAGATATGACATTTGGTTGACCGCAGTAGTCAAAAGAGCATATACATAGGTCTCGCGCCCAATTTTGACGCCTTTGATTTTCAAGCGTCGAGGGTTATGCCCCTTTGAAAATGGCGATTACGTCAAAATAAAGCAATTTCGACGAAATCTTTTTCCTTAGATATGACATTTGGTTGACCGCAGTAGTCAAAAGAGCATATACATAGGTCTCGCGCCCAATTTTGACGCCTTTGATTTTCAAGCGTCGAGGGTTATGCCCCATTGAAAATGGCGATTACGTCAAAATAAAGCAATTTCGACGAAATCTTTTTCCTTAGATATGACATTTGGTTGACCGCAGTAGTCAAAGAGCATATACTTAGGTCTCGCGCCCAATTTTGACGCCTTTGATTTTCAAGCGTCGAGGGTTATGCCCCTTTGAAAATGGCGATTACGTCAAAATAAAGCAATTTCGACGAAATCTTTTTCCATTCTGATAGGTTGACGCAGTAGTCAAAAGAGTCATATACATAGGTCTCGCGCCAATTTTGACTGCCTTTGATTTCAAGCGTCGAGGGTTATGGCCCCTTTGAAATGGCGATTACGTCAAAATAAAGCAATTTCGACGAAATCTTTTTCCTTTTTCCTTAGATATAACCTTTGGTTGACCGCAGTAGTCAAAAGAGCATATACATAGGTCTCGCGCCCAATTTTGACGCCTTTGATTTTCAAGCGTCCAGGGTTATGCCCCTTTGAAAATGGCGATTACGTCAAAATAAAGCAATTTCGACGAAATCTTTTTCCTTAGATATAACCTTTGGTTGACCGCAGTAGTCAAAAGAGCATATACATAGGTCTCGCGCCCAATTTTGACGCCTTTGATTTTCAAGCGTCCAGGGTTATGCCCCTTTGAAAATGGCGATTACGTCAAAATAAAGCAATTTCGACGAAATCTTTTTCCTTAGATATAACCTTTGGTTGACCGCAGTAGTCAAAAGAGCATATACATAGGTCTCGCGCCCAATTTTGACGCCTTTGATTTTTCAAGCGTCCAGGGTTATGCCCCTTTGAAAATGGCGATTACGTCAAAATAAAGCAATTTCGACGAAATCTTTTTCCTTAGATATAAGCCTTTGGTTGACCGCAGTAGTCAAAAGAGCATATACATAGGTCTCGCGCCCCAATTTTGACGCCTTTGATTTTCAAGCGTCCAGGGTTATGCCCCTTTGAAAATGGCGATTACGTCAAAATAAAGCAATTTCGACGAAATCTTTTTCCTTAGATATAACCTTTGGTTGACCGCAGTAGTCAAAAGAGCATATACATAGGTCTCGCGCCCAATTTTGACGCCTTTGATTTTCAAGCGTCCAGGGTTATGCCCCTTTGAAAATGGCGATTACGTCAAAATAAAGCAATTTCGACGAAATCTTTTTCCTTAGATATAACCTTTGGTTGACCGCGGTAGTCAAAAGAGCATATACATAGGTCTCGCGCCCAATTTGACGCCTTTGATTTTCAAGCGTCCAGGGTTATGCCCCTTTGAAAATGGCGATTACGTCAAAATAAAGCAATTTCGACGAAATCTTTTTCCTTAGATATAACCTTTGGTTGACCGCAGTAGTCAAAAGAGCATATACATAGGTCTCGCGCCCAATTTTGACGCCTTTGATTTTCAAGCGTCCAGGGTTATGCCCCTTTGAAAATGGCGATTACGTCAAAATAAAGCAATTTCGACGAAATCTTTTTCCTTAGATATAACCTTTGGTTGACCGCAGTAGTCAAAAGAGCATATACATAGGTCTCGCGCCCAATTTTGACGCCTTTGATTTTCAAGCGTCCAGGGTTATGCCCCTTTGAAAATGGCGATTACGTCAAAATAAAGCAATTTCGACGAAATCTTTTTCCTTAGATATAACCTTTGGTTGACCGCAGTAGTCAAAAGAGCATATACATAGGTCTCGCGCCCAATTTTGACGCCTTTGATTTTCAAGCGTCCAGGGTTATGCCCCTTTGAAAATGGCGATTACGTCAAAATAAAGCAATTTCGACGAAATCTTTTTCCTTAGATATAACCTTTGGTTGACCGCAGTAGTCAAAAGAGCATATACATAGGTCTCGCGCCCAATTTTGACGCCTTTGATTTTCAAGCGTCAGGGTTATGCCCCTTTGAAAATGGCGATTACGTCAAAATAAAGCAATTTCGACGAAATCTTTTTCCTTAGATATAACCTTTGGTTGACCGCAGTAGTCAAAAGAGCATATACATAGGTCTCGCGCCCAATTTTGACGCCTTTGATTTTCAAGCGTCCAGGGTTATGCCCCTTTGAAAATGGCGATTACGTCAAAATAAAGCAATTTCGACGAAATCTTTTTCCTTAGATATAACCTTTGGTTGACCGCAGTAGTCAAAAGAGCATATACATAGGTCTCGCGCCCAATTTTGACGCCTTTGATTTTCAAGCGTCCAGGGTTATGCCCCTTTGAAAATGGCGATTACGTCAAAATAAAGCAATTTCGACGAATCTTTTTCCTTAGATATAACCTTTGGTTGACCGCAGTAGTCAAAAGAGCATATACATAGGTCTCGCGCCCAATTTTGACGCCTTTGATTTTCAAGCGTCCAGGGTTATGCCCCTTTGAAAATGGCGATTACGTCAAAATAAAGCAATTTCGACGAAATCTTTTTCCTTAGATATAACCTTTGGTTGACCGCAGTAGTCAAAAGAGCATATACATAGGTCTCGCGCCCAATTTTGACGCCTTTGATTTTCAAGCGTCCAGGGTTATGCCCCTTTGAAAATGGCGATTACGTCAAAATAAAGCAATTTCGACGAAATCTTTTTCCTTAGATATAACCTTTGGTTGACCGCAGTAGTCAAAAGAGCATATACATAGGTCTCGCGCCCAATTTGACGCCTTTGATTTTCAAGCGTCCAGGGTTATGCCCCTTTGAAAATGGCGATTACGTCAAAATAAAGCAATTTCGACGAAATCTTTTTCCTTAGATATAACCTTTGGTTGACCGCAGTAGTCAAAAGAGCATATACATAGGTCTCGCGCCCAATTTTGACGCCTTTGATTTTCAAGCGTCCAGGGTTATGCCCCTTTGAAAATGGCGATTACGTCAAAATAAAGCAATTTCGACGAAATCTTTTTCCTTAGATATAACCTTTGGTTGACCGCAGTAGTCAAAAGAGCATATTGCTCTTTTGACGCCTTTGATTTTCAAGCGTCCAGGGTTATGCCCCTTTGAAAATGGCGATTACGTCAAAATAAAGCAATTTCGACGAAATCTTTTTCCTTAGATATAACCTTTGGTTGACCGCAGTAGTCAAAAGAGCATATACATAGGTCTCGCGCCCAATTTTGACGCCTTTGATTTTCAAGCGTCCAGGGTTATGCCCCTTTGAAAATGGCGATTACGTCAAAATAAAGCAATTTCGACGAAATCTTTTTCCTTAGATATAACCTTTGGTTGACCGCAGTAGTCAAAAGAGCATATACATAGGTCTCGCGCCCAATTTTGACGCCTTTGATTTTCAAGCGTCCAGGGTTATGCCCCTTTGAAAATGGCGATTACGTCAAAATAAAGCAATTTCGACGAAATCTTTTTCCTTAGATATAACCTTTGGTTGACCGCAGTAGTCAAAAGAGCATATACATAGGTCTCGCGCCCAATTTTGACGCCTTTGATTTTCAAGCGTCCAGGGTTATGCCCCTTTGAAAAATGGCGATTACGTCAAAATAAAGCAATTTCGACGAAATCTTTTTCCTTAGATATAACCTTTGGTTGACCGCAGTAGTCAAAAGAGCATATACATAGGTCTCGCGCCCAATTTTGACGCCTTTGATTTTCAAGCGTCCAGGGTTATGCCCCTTTGAAATGGCGATTACGTCAAAATAAAGCAATTTCGACGAAATCTTTTTCCTTAGATATAACCTTTGGTTGACCGCAGTAGTCAAAAGAGCATATACATAGGTCTCGCGCCCAATTTTGACGCCTTTGATTTTCAAGCGTCCAGGGTTATGCCCCTTTGAAAATGGCGATTACGTCAAAATAAAGCAATTTCGACGAAATCTTTTTCCTCAGATATAACCTTTGGTTGACCGCAGTAGTCAAAAGAGCATATACATAGGTCTCGCGCCCAATTTTGACGCCTTTGATTTTCAAGCGTCCAGGGTTATGCCCCTTTGAAAATGGCGATTACGTCAAAATAAAGCAATTTCGACGAAATCTTTTTCCTTAGATATAACCTTTGGTTGACCGCAGTAGTCAAAAGAGCATATACATAGGTCTCGCGCCCAATTTTGACGCCTTTGATTTTCAAGCGTCCAGGGTTATGCCCCTTTGAAAATGGCGATTACGTCAAAATAAAGCAATTTCGACGAAATCTTTTTCCTTAGATATAACCTTTGGTTGACCGCAGTAGTCAAAAGAGCATATACATAGGTCTCGCGCCCAATTTTGACGCCTTTGATTTTCAAGCGTCCAGGGTTATGCCCCTTTGAAAATGGCGATTACGTCAAAATAAAGCAATTTCGACGAAATCTTTTTCCTTAGATATAACCTTTGGTTGACCGCAGTAGTCAAAAGAGCATATACATAGGTCTCGCGCCAATTTTGACGCCTTTGATTTTCAAGCGTCCAGGGTTATGCCCCTTTGAAAATGGCGATTACGTCAAAATAAAGCAATTTCGACGAAATCTTTTTCCTTAGATATAACCTTTGGTTGACCGCAGTAGTCAAAAGAGCATATACATAGGTCTCGCGCCCATTTTGACGCCTTTGATTTTCAAGCGTCCAGGGTTATGCCCCTTTGAAAATGGCGATTACGTCAAAATAAAGCAATTTCGACGAAATCTTTTTCCTTAGATATAACCTTTGGTTGACCGCAGTAGTCAAAAGAGCATATACATAGGTCTCGCGCCCAATTTTGACGCCTTTGATTTTCAAGCGTCCAGGGTTATGCCCCTTTGAAAATGGCGATTACGTCAAAATAAAGCAATTTCGACGAAATCTTTTTCCTTAGATATAACCTTTGGTTGACCGCAGTAGTCAAAAGAGCATATACATAGGTCTCGCGCCCAATTTTGACGCCTTTGATTTTCAAGCGTCCAGGGTTATGCCCCTTTGAAAATGGCGATTACGTCAAAATAAAGCAATTTCGACGAAATCTTTTTCCTTAGATATACCTTTGGTTGACCGCAGTAGTCAAAAGAGCATATACATAGGTCTCGCGCCCAATTTTGACGCCTTTGATTTTCAAGCGTCCAGGGTTATGCCCCTTTGAAAATGGCGATTACGTCAAAATAAAGCAATTTCGACGAAATCTTTTTCCTTAGATATAACCTTTGGTTGACCGCAGTAGTCAAAAGAGCATATACATAGGTCTCGCGCCCAATTTTGACGCCTTTGATTTTCAAGCGTCCAGGGTTATGCCCCTTTGAAAATGGCGATTACGTCAAAATAAAGCAATTTCGACGAAATCTTTTTCCTTAGATATAACCTTTGGTTGACCGCAGTAGTCAAAAGAGCATATACATAGGTCTCGCGCCCAATTTTGACGCCTTTGATTTTCAAGCGTCCAGGGTTATGCCCCTTTGAAAATGGCGATTACGTCAAAATAAAGCAATTTCGACGAAATCTTTTTCCTTAGATATAACCTTTGGTTGACCGCAGTAGTCAAAAGAGCATATACATAGGTCTCGCGCCCAATTTTGACGCCTTTGATTTTCAAGCGTCCAGGGTTATGCCCCTTTGAAAATGGCGATTACGTCAAAATAAAGCAATTTCGACGAAATCTTTTTCCTTAGATATAACCTTTGGTTGACCGCAGTAGTCAAAAGAGCATATACATAGGTCTCGCGCCCAATTTTGACGCCTTTGATTTTCAAGCGTCCAGGGTTATGCCCCTTTGAAAATGGCGATTACGTCAAAATAAAGCAATTTCGACGAAATCTTTTTCCTTAGATATAACCTTTGGTTGACCGCAGTAGTCAAAAGAGCATATACATAGGTCTCGCGCCCAATTTTGACGCCTTTGATTTTCAAGCGTCCAGGGTTATGCCCCTTTGAAAATGGCGATTACGTCAAAATAAAGCAATTTCGACGAAATCTTTTTCCTTAGATATAACCTTTGGTTGACCGCAGTAGTCAAAAGAGCATATACATAGGTCTCGCGCCCAATTTTGACGCCTTTGATTTTCAAGCGTCCAGGGTTATGCCCCTTTGAAAATGGCGATTACGTCAAAATAAAGCAATTTCGACGAAATCTTTTTCCTTAGATATAACCTTTGGTTGACCGCAGTAGTCAAAAGAGCATATACATAGGTCTCCGCGCCCAATTTTGACGCCTTTGATTTTCAAGCGTCCAGGGTTATGCCCCTTTGAAAATGGCGATTACGTCAAAATAAAGCAATTTCGACGAAATCTTTTTCCTTAGATATAACCTTTGGTTGACCGCAGTAGTCAAAAGAGCATATACATAGGTCTCGCGCCCAATTTTGACGCCTTTGATTTTCAAGCGTCCAGGGTTATGCCCCTTTGAAAATGGCGATTACGTCAAAATAAAGCAATTTCGACGAAATCTTTTTCCTTAGATATAACCTTTGGTTGACCGCAGTAGTCAAAAGAGCATATACATAGGTCTCGCGCCCAATTTTGACGCCTTTGATTTTCAAGCGTCCAGGGTTATGCCCCTTTGAAAATGGCGATTACGTCAAAATAAAGCAATTTCGACGAAATCTTTTTCCTTAGATATAACCTTTGGTTGACCGCAGTAGTCAAAAGAGCATATACATAGGTCTCGCGCCCAATTTTGACGCCTTTGATTTTCAAGCGTCCAGGGTTATGCCCCTTTGAAAATGGCGATTACGTCAAAATAAAGCAATTTCGACGAAATCTTTTTCCTTAGATATAACCTTTGGTTGACCGCAGTAGTCAAAAGAGCATATACATAGGTCTCGCGCCCAATTTTGACGCCTTTGATTTTCAAGCGTCCAGGGTTATGCCCTTTGAAAATGGCGATTACGTCAAAATAAAGCAATTTCGACGAAATCTTTTTCCTTAGATATAACCTTTGGTTGACCGCAGTAGTCAAAAGAGCATATACATAGGTCTCGCGCCCAATTTTGACGCCTTTGATTTTCAAGCGTCCAGGGTTATGCCCCTTTGAAAATGGCGATTACGTCAAAATAAAGCAATTTCGACGAAATCTTTTTCCTTAGATATAACCTTTGGTTGACCGCAGTAGTCAAAAGAGCATATACATAGGTCTCGCGCCCAATTTTGACGCCTTTGATTTTCAAGCGTCCAGGGTTATGCCCCTTTGAAAATGGCGATTACGTCAAAATAAAGCAATTTCGACGAAATCTTTTTCCTTAGATATAACCTTTGGTTGACCGCAGTAGTCAAAAGAGCATATACATAGGTCTCGCGCCCAATTTTGACGCCTTTGATTTTCAAGCGTCCAGGGTTATGCCCCTTTGAAAATGGCGATTACGTCAAAATAAAGCAATTTCGACGAAATCTTTTTCCTTAGATATAACCTTTGGTTGACCGCAGTAGTCAAAAGAGCATATACATAGGTCTCGCGCCCAATTTTGACGCCTTTGATTTTCAAGCGTCCAGGGTTATGCCCCTTTGAAAATGGCGATTACGTCAAAATAAAGCAATTTCGACGAAATCTTTTTCCTTAGATATAACCTTTGGTTGACCGCAGTAGTCAAAAGAGCATATACATAGGTCTCGCGCCCAATTTTGAAGCCTTTGATTTTCAAGCGTCCAGGGTTATGCCCCTTTGAAAATGGCGATTACGTCAAAATAAAGCAATTTCGACGAAATCTTTTTCCTTAGATATAACCTTTGGTTGACCGCAGTAGTCAAAAGAGCATATACATAGGTCTCGCGCCCCAATTTTGACGCCTTTGATTTTCAAGCGTCCAGGGTTATGCCCCTTTGAAAATGGCGATTACGTCAAAATAAAGCAATTTCGACGAAATCTTTTTCCTTAGATATAACCTTTGGTTGACCGCAGTAGTCAAAAGAGCATATACATAGGTCTCGCGCCCAATTTTGACGCCTTTGATTTTCAAGCGTCCAGGGTTATGCCCCTTTGAAAATGGCGATTACGTCAAAATAAAGCAATTTCGACGAAATCTTTTTCCTTAGATATAACCTTTGGTTGACCGCAGTAGTCAAAAGAGCATATACATAGGTCTCGCGCCCAATTTTGACGCCTTTGATTTTCAAGCGTCCAGGGTTATGCCCCTTTGAAAATGGCGATTACGTCAAAATAAAGCAATTTCGACGAAATCTTTTTCCTTAGATATAACCTTTGGTTGACCGCAGTAGTCAAAAGAGCATATACATAGGTCTCGCGCCCAATTTTGACGCCTTTGATTTTCAAGCGTCCAGGGTTATGCCCCTTTGAAAATGGCGATTACGTCAAAATAAAGCAATTTCGACGAAATCTTTTTCCTTAGATATAACCTTTGGTTGACCGCAGTAGTCAAAAGAGCATATACATAGGTCTCGCGCCCAATTTTGACGCCTTTGATTTTCAAGCGTCCAGGGTTATGCCCCTTTGAAAATGGCGATTGCGTCAAAATAAAGCAATTTCGACGAAATCTTTTTCCTTAGATATAACCTTTGGTTGACCGCAGTAGTCAAAAGAGCATATACATAGGTCTCGCGCCCAATTTTGACGCCTTTGATTTTCAAGCGTCCAGGGTTATGCCCCTTTGAAAATGGCGATTACGTCAAAATAAAGCAATTTCGACGAAATCTTTTTCCTTAGATATAACCTTTGGTTGACCGCAGTAGTCAAAAGAGCATATACATAGGTCTCGCGCCCAATTTTGACGCCTTTGATTTTCAAGCGTCCAGGGTTATGCCCCTTTGAAAATGGCGATTACGTCAAAATAAAGCAATTTCGACGAAATCTTTTTCCTTAGATATAACCTTTGGTTGACCGCAGTAGTCAAAAGAGCATATACATAGGTCTCGCGCCCAATTTTGACGCCTTTGATTTTCAAGCGTCCAGGGTTATGCCCCTTTGAAAATGGCGATTACGTCAAAATAAAGCAATTTCGACGAAATCTTTTTCCTTAGATATAACCTTTGGTTGACCGCAGTAGTCAAAAGAGCATATACATAGGTCTCGCGCCCAATTTTGACGCCTTTGATTTTCAAGCGTCCAGGGTTATGCCCCTTTGAAAATGGCGATTACGTCAAAATAAAGCAATTTCGACGAAATCTTTTTCCTTAGATATAACCTTTGGTTGACCGCAGTAGTCAAAAGAGCATATACATAGGTCTCGCGCCCAATTTTGACGCCTTTGATTTTCAAGCGTCCAGGGTTATGCCCCTTTGAAAATGGCGATTACGTCAAAATAAAGCAATTTCGACGAAATCTTTTTCCTTAGATATAACCTTTGGTTGACCGCAGTAGTCAAAAGAGCATATACATAGGTCTCGCGCCCAATTTTGACGCCTTTGATTTTCAAGCGTCCAGGGTTATGCCCCTTTGAAAATGGCGATTACGTCAAAATAAAGCAATTTCGACGAAATCTTTTTCCTTAGATATAACCTTTGGTTGACCGCAGTAGTCAAAAGAGCATATACATAGGTCTCGCGCCCAATTTTGACGCCTTTGATTTTCAAGCGTCCAGGGTTATGCCCCTTTGAAAATGGCGATTACGTCAAAATAAAGCAATTTCGACGAAATCTTTTTCCTTAGATATAACCTTTGGTTGACCGCAGTAGTCAAAAGAGCATATACATAGGTCTCGCGCCCAATTTTGACGCCTTTGATTTTCAAGCGTCCAGGGTTATGCCCCTTTGAAAATGGCGATTACGTCAAAATAAAGCAATTTCGACGAAATCTTTTTCCTTAGATATACCCTTTGGTTGACCGCAGTAGTCAAAAGAGCATATACATAGGTCTCGCGCCCAATTTTGACGCCTTTGATTTTCAAGCGTCCAGGGTTATGCCCCTTTGAAAATGGCGATTACGTCAAAATAAAGCAATTTCGACGAAATCTTTTTCCTTAGATATAACCTTTGGTTGACCGCAGTAGTCAAAAGAGCATATACATAGGTCTCGCGCCCAATTTTGACGCCTTTGATTTTCAAGCGTCCAGGGTTATGCCCCTTTGAAAATGGCGATTACGTCAAAATAAAGCAATTTCGACGAAATCTTTTTCCTTAGATATAACCTTTGGTTGACCGCAGTAGTCAAAAGAGCATATACATAGGTCTCGCGCCCAATTTTGACGCCTTTGATTTTCAAGCGTCCAGGGTTATGCCCCTTTGAAAATGGCGATTACGTCAAAATAAAGCAATTTCGACGAAATCTTTTTTCCTTAGATATAACCTTTGGTTGACCGCAGTAGTCAAAAGAGCATATACATAGGTCTCGCGCCCAATTTTGACGCCTTTGATTTTCAAGCGTCCAGGGTTATGCCCCTTTGAAAATGGCGATTACGTCAAAATAAAGCAATTTCGACGAAATCTTTTTCCTTAGATATAACCTTTGGTTGACCGCAGTAGTCAAAAGAGCATATACATAGGTCTCGCGCCCAATTTTGACGCCTTTGATTTTCAAGCGTCCAGGGTTATGCCCCTTTGAAAATGGCGATTACGTCAAATAAAGCAATTTCGACGAAATCTTTTTCCTTAGATATAACCTTTGGTTGACGCAGTAGTCAAAAGAGCATATACATAGGTCTCGCGCCCAATTTTGACGCCTTTGATTTTCAAGCGTCCAGGGTTATGCCCCTTTGAAAATGGCGATTACAAAATCAAAAAATAAAGCAATTTCGACGAAATCTTTTTCCTTAGATATAACCTTTGGTTGACCGCAGTAGTCAAAAGAGCATATACATAGGTCTCGCGCCCAATTTTGACGCCTTTGATTTTCAAGCGTCCAGGGTTATGCCCCTTTGAAAATGGCGATTACGTCAAAATAAAGCAATTTCGACGAAATCTTTTTCCTTAGATATAACCTTTGGTTGACCGCAGTAGTCAAAAGAGCATATACATAGGTCTCGCGCCCAATTTTGACGCCTTTGATTTTCAAGCGTCCAGGGTTATGCCCCTTTGAAAATGGCGATTACGTCAAAATAAAGCAATTTCGACGAAATCTTTTTCCTTAGATATAACCTTTGGTTGACCGCAGTAGTCAAAAGAGCATATACATAGGTCTCGCGCCCAATTTTGACGCCTTTGATTTTCAAGCGTCCAGGGTTATGCCCCTTTGAAAATGGCGATTACGTCAAAATAAAGCAATTTCGACGAAATCTTTTTCCTTAGATATAACCTTTGGTTGACCGCAGTAGTCAAAAGAGCATATACATAGGTCTCGCGCCCAATTTTGACGCCTTTGATTTTCAAGCGTCCAGGGTTATGCCCCTTTGAAAATGGCGATTACGTCAAAATAAAGCAATTTCGACGAAATCTTTTTCCTTAGATATAACCTTTGGTTGACCGCAGTAGTCAAAAGAGCATATACATAGGTCTCGCGCCCAATTTTGACGCCTTTGATTTTCAAGCGTCCAGGGTTATGCCCCTTTGAAAATGGCGATTACGTCAAAATAAAGCAATTTCGACGAAATCTTTTTCCTTAGATATAACCTTTGGTTGACCGCAGTAGTCAAAAGAGCATATACATAGGTCTCGCGCCCAATTTTGACGCCTTTGATTTTCAAGCGTCCAGGGTTATGCCCCTTTGAAAATGGCGATTACGTCAAAATAAAGCAATTTCGACGAAATCTTTTTCCTTAGATATAACCTTTGGTTGACCGCAGTAGTCAAAAGAGCATATACATAGGTCTCGCGCCCAATTTTGACGCCTTTGATTTTCAAGCGTCCAGGGTTATGCCCCTTTGAAAATGGCGATTACGTCAAAATAAAGCAATTTCGACGAAATCTTTTTCCTTAGATATAACCTTTGGTTGACCGCAGTAGTCAAAAGAGCATATACATAGGTCTCGCGCCCAATTTTGACGCCTTTGATTTTCAAGCGTCCAGGGTTATGCCCCTTTGAAAATGGCGATTACGTCAAAATAAAGCAATTTCGACGAAATCTTTTTCCTTAGATATAACCTTTGGTTGACCGCAGTAGTCAAAAGAGCATATACATAGGTCTCGCGCCCAATTTTGACGCCTTTGATTTTCAAGCGTCCAGGGTTATGCCCCTTTGAAAATGGCGATTACGTCAAAATAAAGCAATTTCGACGAAATCTTTTTCCTTAGATATAACCTTTGGTTGACCGCAGTAGTCAAAAGAGCATATACATAGGTCTCGCGCCCAATTTTGACGCCTTTGATTTTCAAGCGTCCAGGGTTATGCCCCTTTGAAAATGGCGATTACGTCAAAATAAAGCAATTTCGACGAAATCTTTTTCCTTAGATATAACCTTTGGTTGACCGCAGTAGTCAAAAGAGCATATACATAGGTCTCGCGCCCAATTTTGACGCCTTTGATTTTCAAGCGTCCAGGGTTATGCCCCTTTGAAAATGGCGATTACGTCAAAATAAAGCAATTTCGACGAAATCTTTTTCCTTAGATATAACCTTTGGTTGACCGCAGTAGTCAAAAGAGCATATACATAGGTCTCGCGCCCAATTTTGACGCCTTTGATTTTCAAGCGTCCAGGGTTATGCCCCTTTGAAAATGGCGATTACGTCAAAATAAAGCAATTTCGACGAAATCTTTTTCCTTAGATATAACCTTTGGTTGACCGCAGTAGTCAAAAGAGCATATACATAGGTCTCGCGCCCAATTTTGACGCCTTTGATTTTCAAGCGTCCAGGGTTATGCCCCTTTGAAAATGGCGATTACGTCAAAATAAAGCAATTTCGACGAAATCTTTTTCCTTAGATATAACCTTTGGTTGACCGCAGTAGTCAAAAGAGCATATACATAGGTCTCGCGCCCAATTTTGACGCCTTTGATTTTCAAGCGTCCAGGGTTATGCCCCTTTGAAAATGGCGATTACGTCAAAATAAAGCAATTTCGACGAAATCTTTTTCCTTAGATATAACCTTTGGTTGACCGCAGTAGTCAAAAGAGCATATACATAGGTCTCGCGCCCAATTTTGACGCCTTTGATTTTCAAGCGTCCAGGGTTATGCCCCTTTGAAAATGGCGATTACGTCAAAATAAAGCAATTTCGACGAAATCTTTTTCCTTAGATATAACCTTTGGTTGACCGCAGTAGTCAAAAGAGCATATACATAGGTCTCGCGCCCAATTTTGACGCCTTTGATTTTCAAGCGTCCAGGGTTATGCCCCTTTGAAAATGGCGATTACGTCAAAATAAAGCAATTTCGACGAAATCTTTTTCCTTAGATATAACCTTTGGTTGACCGCAGTAGTCAAAAGAGCATATACATAGGTCTCGCGCCCAATTTTGACGCCTTTGATTTTCAAGCGTCCAGGGTTATGCCCCTTTGAAAATGGCGATTACGTCAAAATAAAGCAATTTCGACGAAATCTTTTTCCTTAGATATAACCTTTGGTTGACCGCAGTAGTCAAAAGAGCATATACATAGGTCTCGCGCCCAATTTTGACGCCTTTGATTTTCAAGCGTCCAGGGTTATGCCCCTTTGAAAATGGCGATTACGTCAAAATAAAGCAATTTCGACGAAATCTTTTTCCTTAGATATAACCTTTGGTTGACCGCAGTAGTCAAAAGAGCATATACATAGGTCTCGCGCCCAATTTTGACGCCTTTGATTTTCAAGCGTCCAGGGTTATGCCCCTTTGAAAATGGCGATTACGTCAAAATAAAGCAATTTCGACGAAATCTTTTTCCTTAGATATAACCTTTGGTTGACCGCAGTAGTCAAAAGAGCATATACATAGGTCTCGCGCCCAATTTTGACGCCTTTGATTTTCAAGCGTCCAGGGTTATGCCCCTTTGAAAATGGCGATTACGTCAAAATAAAGCAATTTCGACGAAATCTTTTTCCTTAGATATAACCTTTGGTTGACCGCAGTAGTCAAAAGAGCATATACATAGGTCTCGCGCCCAATTTTGACGCCTTTGATTTTCAAGCGTCCAGGGTTATGCCCCTTTGAAAATGGCGATTACGTCAAAATAAAGCAATTTCGACGAAATCTTTTTCCTTAGATATAACCTTTGGTTGACCGCAGTAGTCAAAAGAGCATATACATAGGTCTCGCGCCCAATTTTGACGCCTTTGATTTTCAAGCGTCCAGGGTTATGCCCCTTTGAAAATGGCGATTACGTCAAAATAAAGCAATTTCGACGAAATCTTTTTCCTTAGATATAACCTTTGGTTGACCGCAGTAGTCAAAAGAGCATATACATAGGTCTCGCGCCCAATTTTGACGCCTTTGATTTTCAAGCGTCCAGGGTTATGCCCCTTTGAAAATGGCGATTACGTCAAAATAAAGCAATTTCGACGAAATCTTTTTCCTTAGATATAACCTTTGGTTGACCGCAGTAGTCAAAAGAGCATATACATAGGTCTCGCGCCCAATTTTGACGCCTTTGATTTTCAAGCGTCCAGGGTTATGCCCCTTTGAAAATGGCGATTACGTCAAAATAAAGCAATTTCGACGAAATCTTTTTCCTTAGATATAACCTTTGGTTGACCGCAGTAGTCAAAAGAGCATATACATAGGTCTCGCGCCCAATTTTGACGCCTTTGATTTTCAAGCGTCCAGGGTTATGCCCCTTTGAAAATGGCGATTACGTCAAAATAAAGCAATTTCGACGAAATCTTTTTCCTTAGATATAACCTTTGGTTGACCGCAGTAGTCAAAAGAGCATATACATAGGTCTCGCGCCCAATTTTGACGCCTTTGATTTTCAAGCGTCCAGGGTTATGCCCCTTTGAAAATGGCGATTACGTCAAAATAAAGCAATTTCGACGAAATCTTTTTCCTTAGATATAACCTTTGGTTGACCGCAGTAGTCAAAAGAGCATATACATAGGTCTCGCGCCCAATTTTGACGCCTTTGATTTTCAAGCGTCCAGGGTTATGCCCCTTTGAAAATGGCGATTACGTCAAAATAAAGCAATTTCGACGAAATCTTTTTCCTTAGATATAACCTTTGGTTGACCGCAGTAGTCAAAAGAGCATATACATAGGTCTCGCGCCCAATTTTGACGCCTTTGATTTTCAAGCGTCCAGGGTTATGCCCCTTTGAAAATGGCGATTACGTCAAAATAAAGCAATTTCGACGAAATCTTTTTCCTTAGATATAACCTTTGGTTGACCGCAGTAGTCAAAAGAGCATATACATAGGTCTCGCGCCCAATTTTGACGCCTTTGATTTTCAAGCGTCCAGGGTTATGCCCCTTTGAAAATGGCGATTACGTCAAAATAAAGCAATTTCGACGAAATCTTTTTCCTTAGATATAACCTTTGGTTGACCGCAGTAGTCAAAAGAGCATATACATAGGTCTCGCGCCCAATTTTGACGCCTTTGATTTTCAAGCGTCCAGGGTTATGCCCCTTTGAAAATGGCGATTACGTCAAAATAAAGCAATTTCGACGAAATCTTTTTCCTTAGATATAACCTTTGGTTGACCGCAGTAGTCAAAAGAGCATATACATAGGTCTCGCGCCCAATTTTGACGCCTTTGATTTTCAAGCGTCCAGGGTTATGCCCCTTTGAAAATGGCGATTACGTCAAAATAAAGCAATTTCGACGAAATCTTTTTCCTTAGATATAACCTTTGGTTGACCGCAGTAGTCAAAAGAGCATATACATAGGTCTCGCGCCCAATTTTGACGCCTTTGATTTTCAAGCGTCCAGGGTTATGCCCCTTTGAAAATGGCGATTACGTCAAAATAAAGCAATTTCGACGAAATCTTTTTCCTTAGATATAACCTTTGGTTGACCGCAGTAGTCAAAAGAGCATATACATAGGTCTCGCGCCCAATTTTGACGCCTTTGATTTTCAAGCGTCCAGGGTTATGCCCCTTTGAAAATGGCGATTACGTCAAAATAAAGCAATTTCGACGAAATCTTTTTCCTTAGATATAACCTTTGGTTGACCGCAGTAGTCAAAAGAGCATATACATAGGTCTCGCGCCCAATTTTGACGCCTTTGATTTTCAAGCGTCCAGGGTTATGCCCCTTTGAAAATGGCGATTACGTCAAAATAAAGCAATTTCGACGAAATCTTTTTCCTTAGATATAACCTTTGGTTGACCGCAGTAGTCAAAAGAGCATATACATAGGTCTCGCGCCCAATTTTGACGCCTTTGATTTTCAAGCGTCCAGGGTTATGCCCCTTTGAAAATGGCGATTACGTCAAAATAAAGCAATTTCGACGAAATCTTTTTCCTTAGATATAACCTTTGGTTGACCGCAGTAGTCAAAAGAGCATATACATAGGTCTCGCGCCCAATTTTGACGCCTTTGATTTTCAAGCGTCCAGGGTTATGCCCCTTTGAAAATGGCGATTACGTCAAAATAAAGCAATTTCGACGAAATCTTTTTCCTTAGATATAACCTTTGGTTGACCGCAGTAGTCAAAAGAGCATATACATAGGTCTCGCGCCCAATTTTGACGCCTTTGATTTTCAAGCGTCCAGGGTTATGCCCCTTTGAAAATGGCGATTACGTCAAAATAAAGCAATTTCGACGAAATCTTTTTCCTTAGATATAACCTTTGGTTGACCGCAGTAGTCAAAAGAGCATATACATAGGTCTCGCGCCCAATTTTGACGCCTTTGATTTTCAAGCGTCCAGGGTTATGCCCCTTTGAAAATGGCGATTACGTCAAAATAAAGCAATTTCGACGAAATCTTTTTCCTTAGATATAACCTTTGGTTGACCGCAGTAGTCAAAAGAGCATATACATAGGTCTCGCGCCCAATTTTGACGCCTTTGATTTTCAAGCGTCCAGGGTTATGCCCCTTTGAAAATGGCGATTACGTCAAAATAAAGCAATTTCGACGAAATCTTTTTCCTTAGATATAACCTTTGGTTGACCGCAGTAGTCAAAAGAGCATATACATAGGTCTCGCGCCCAATTTTGACGCCTTTGATTTTCAAGCGTCCAGGGTTATGCCCCTTTGAAAATGGCGATTACGTCAAAATAAAGCAATTTCGACGAAATCTTTTTCCTTAGATATAACCTTTGGTTGACCGCAGTAGTCAAAAGAGCATATACATAGGTCTCGCGCCCAATTTTGACGCCTTTGATTTTCAAGCGTCCAGGGTTATGCCCCTTTGAAAATGGCGATTACGTCAAAATAAAGCAATTTCGACGAAATCTTTTTCCTTAGATATAACCTTTGGTTGACCGCAGTAGTCAAAAGAGCATATACATAGGTCTCGCGCCCAATTTTGACGCCTTTGATTTTCAAGCGTCCAGGGTTATGCCCCTTTGAAAATGGCGATTACGTCAAAATAAAGCAATTTCGACGAAATCTTTTTCCTTAGATATAACCTTTGGTTGACCGCAGTAGTCAAAAGAGCATATACATAGGTCTCGCGCCCAATTTTGACGCCTTTGATTTTCAAGCGTCCAGGGTTATGCCCCTTTGAAAATGGCGATTACGTCAAAATAAAGCAATTTCGACGAAATCTTTTTCCTTAGATATAACCTTTGGTTGACCGCAGTAGTCAAAAGAGCATATACATAGGTCTCGCGCCCAATTTTGACGCCTTTGATTTTCAAGCGTCCAGGGTTATGCCCCTTTGAAAATGGCGATTACGTCAAAATAAAGCAATTTCGACGAAATCTTTTTCCTTAGATATAACCTTTGGTTGACCGCAGTAGTCAAAAGAGCATATACATAGGTCTCGCGCCCAATTTTGACGCCTTTGATTTTCAAGCGTCCAGGGTTATGCCCCTTTGAAAATGGCGATTACGTCAAAATAAAGCAATTTCGACGAAATCTTTTTCCTTAGATATAACCTTTGGTTGACCGCAGTAGTCAAAAGAGCATATACATAGGTCTCGCGCCCAATTTTGACGCCTTTGATTTTCAAGCGTCCAGGGTTATGCCCCTTTGAAAATGGCGATTACGTCAAAATAAAGCAATTTCGACGAAATCTTTTTCCTTAGATATAACCTTTGGTTGACCGCAGTAGTCAAAAGAGCATATACATAGGTCTCGCGCCCAATTTTGACGCCTTTGATTTTCAAGCGTCCAGGGTTATGCCCCTTTGAAAATGGCGATTACGTCAAAATAAAGCAATTTCGACGAAATCTTTTTCCTTAGATATAACCTTTGGTTGACCGCAGTAGTCAAAAGAGCATATACATAGGTCTCTCGCGCCCAATTTTGACGCCTTTGATTTTCAAGCGTCCAGGGTTATGCCCCTTTGAAAATGGCGATTACGTCAAAATAAAGCAATTTCGACGAAATCTTTTTCCTTAGATATAACCTTTGGTTGACCGCAGTAGTCAAAAGAGCATATACATAGGTCTCGCGCCCAATTTTGACGCCTTTGATTTTCAAGCGTCCAGGGTTATGCCCCTTTGAAAATGGCGATTACGTCAAAATAAAGCAATTTCGACGAAATCTTTTTCCTTAGATATAACCTTTGGTTGACCGCAGTAGTCAAAAGAGCATATACATAGGTCTCGCGCCCAATTTTGACGCCTTTGATTTTCAAGCGTCCAGGGTTATGCCCCTTTGAAAATGGCGATTACGTCAAAATAAAGCAATTTCGACGAAATCTTTTTCCTTAGATATAACCTTTGGTTGACCGCAGTAGTCAAAAGAGCATATACATAGGTCTCGCGCCCAATTTTGACGCCTTTGATTTTCAAGCGTCCAGGGTTATGCCCCTTTGAAAATGGCGATTACGTCAAAATAAAGCAATTTCGACGAAATCTTTTTCCTTAGATATAACCTTTGGTTGACCGCAGTAGTCAAAAGAGCATATACATAGGTCTCGCGCCCAATTTTGACGCCTTTGATTTTCAAGCGTCCAGGGTTATGCCCCTTTGAAAATGGCGATTACGTCAAAATAAAGCAATTTCGACGAAATCTTTTTCCTTAGATATAACCTTTGGTTGACCGCAGTAGTCAAAAGAGCATATACATAGGTCTCGCGCCCAATTTTGACGCCTTTGATTTTCAAGCGTCCAGGGTTATGCCCCTTTGAAAATGGCGATTACGTCAAAATAAAGCAATTTCGACGAAATCTTTTTCCTTAGATATAACCTTTGGTTGACCGCAGTAGTCAAAAGAGCATATACATAGGTCTCGCGCCCAATTTTGACGCCTTTGATTTTCAAGCGTCCAGGGTTATGCCCCATTGAAAATGGCGATTACGTCAAAATAAAGCAATTTCGACGAAATCTTTTTCCTTAGATATAACCTTTGGTTGACCGCAGTAGTCAAAAGAGCATATACATAGGTCTCGCGCCCAATTTTGACGCCTTTGATTTTCAAGCGTCCAGGGTTATGCCCCTTTGAAAATGGCGATTACGTCAAAATAAAGCAATTTCGACGAAATCTTTTTCCTTAGATATAACCTTTGGTTGACCGCAGTAGTCAAAAGAGCATATACATAGGTCTCGCGCCCAATTTTGACGCCTTTGATTTTCAAGCGTCCAGGGTTATGCCCCTTTGAAAATGGCGATTACGTCAAAATAAAGCAATTTCGACGAAATCTTTTTCCTTAGATATAACCTTTGGTTGACCGCAGTAGTCAAAAGAGCATATACATAGGTCTCGCGCCCAATTTTGACGCCTTTGATTTTCAAGCGTCCAGGGTTATGCCCCTTTGAAAATGGCGATTACGTCAAAATAAAGCAATTTCGACGAAATCTTTTTCCTTAGATATAACCTTTGGTTGACCGCAGTAGTCAAAAGAGCATATACATAGGTCTCGCGCCCAATTTTGACGCCTTTGATTTTCAAGCGTCCAGGGTTATGCCCCTTTGAAAATGGCGATTACGTCAAAATAAAGCAATTTCGACGAAATCTTTTTCCTTAGATATAACCTTTGGTTGACCGCAGTAGTCAAAAGAGCATATACATAGGTCTCGCGCCCAATTTTGACGCCTTTGATTTTCAAGCGTCCAGGGTTATGCCCCTTTGAAAATGGCGATTACGTCAAAATAAAGTGTTGAAAGAAACTGGACCTGGAGCGTTTGATTGATGATAAAAACTTTTTTCATATTCATTCATATAAATTAGTTTCCTTTTAAGGGAGTTTTCAGAGTTGTTTGACGCGATTTCGACGTATTGTTTCAGTCTCATTCAAATTACACATTTTACTACAATTGTAGTAGTAAAATCCATATATGGAAAAGCGCATGAATTCTACTTCCATATATGGTATCTTCCGCGAATCATAGTTCAATCTGTAAAGTATTTTAACGAATTACTATGATTACTACAATTTACCTTACGTGCTTACATTAATGCTCAACGTCACAGAAGTGTTTCTTGATAATATTTATATTAAACCAAAATGCTTGATAAGAAAGTTCCCACGACTCTTCACAATCTTCATGGTAAACGAATTCAGGTATGCATTATTTATGTGATTTATTTCTTTTAATTTTTTACTCTGATACACTGAAATCAGTTAAATCTGACTCATGTTTGAAAAATATATACATGTTATTTTCTTTTGATGATTAGGAGTTATTCATATCAATATCTGTTTTCTTTCAGCTATTCGTTTTTCCCGTGAAATCTATGGTCTTCAAGGGGAGAGCACTTGCAGCATTTGAAGCATGTGTTTTCAGACACATAACAGAGGAAAGTTCATTTTCCCGCTTCATTAAGGTTTGTACATAGTTCATGATTATTGTTTCTGTTAATACCTTGCGAGAAGCAGAATGTTTATTCGTATAGAGATAACAGCAAACGGGATGATTTGAGTTTTGAGAAATTAGAGAAACATACGTTAAAAAGCACTCATATTATAGGCTTTCGGTTCTCGCTCATTTTCATAATATATATATATATTAAATATAACATACTTCACATAGTCGTTTGAAGAATCATTTTAATCCGATACTAGTATTTCGTCAATAGTATTGACTCATCAGGGATGAAACGATATGAGTCTTTTCTTGTTGTTGCCTGATGAGAAGTGAACACATATGATATCTTGTAGAATATTAACAACCTGTCGCAACATATAGAAAATCTCACCCAAGTGACTTCTGATATCAAATATAACGACAAGAGTTGATAGAATTTACAAATATCCGAGGATATTTACGAGTGTTCATATAGGTGAAATTCTATTTATTGTCCAAAATCATTTTTCATTTCAATTCCGTGAACAATGTATATTTCTAAACACTGCACTTCTCTAAGAGGCTAGGAACGCAAGCCGGTTTGACAGCATAATAGCACAGGCCCTCGGATCATTAAAAAAAAAATTAATTTCCATTTTTTTAAATTTATATAATGATCCGAGGGCCTGTGCATAATAGTGGCTATCGTGGAGTGAACGAAAAGTTTGCGCAGTTTTTCTACCTCACTCCAAATTATGCTGATAAATTTGTTTGATTCGGGTGTACAAATTTGAATATAAAAAGATGATGCCTATATATGAACTTAACCATGTATTCATGACTAATTTATTAAGCTAAAAGCAGCGGGCAACCGTAACGTTACTGACTGTGATTATACAGATAATGGCGGCATTGTGAATGTGTCGAATATATCATATAGGCCTATCATCATATAAATCCGTACGTAATTAATCCTTTATTCGTAATTTTTTCGCCCAGGAGACGCATATCAACTTAAATAACACATCTAAAGATAAAAAAAATTCCAAAAGTTTAGAATGAATTTAACAAGCCAATCGTACAAATTACAAATTAATTTAATAGTATGATTCTGTTTTGTTTTGCTTTAAGGTCTACTTTATGATTCCTTTTATTTCAAACAATATTTTATTATCGTCATTGTTTATCAATGAATCACGTCAAATTTAACCAATCATAATTATTTTATCAAGGAGCTGATAAATTAAAGGTAAATAGTATTTTCATTTGTATACTTGACAAGGAAAAAAAACATATTTCGTGACATGACAAAACATGCCACCGATTACAAAGTCTTATCCTTTTGAGGGAACTTTGAAATCAAGGAGTAATATCAATCTCAGATTTTATTTAACTTCCATGATAGGCATGTTAATTATGCAGATGTTTACGTCTATAAACATCGTTATATTGAACACAACTTGAGTAAATAAAGCAGAGACTTATACCAAACGGTTTTACAATTTCGAAAACAATCAGTGAGTGATTATGAAAATTATTTTTTGCAATTTACGATTTAAAAAATATATCGGCCAAACGTACGGGGCTTGTTCAAACCTCCGTTCTATTCTATTATACTTCAGCCACTAAAAGTCTTGGAATTACTGCAATTGTTTGTTCCAAATGTTCCTTTATAATCATTCATATAATTTATATTATTTTATTCAAAGGCCATTTAGGGAAAGCTTATAAAATTTGAAAAAACCCTTGGCCCCGAGGTATATTTAACGTTTCAAAGAAGCCTCAAAATATCTCATACATCTCCTATTTTAAATTCTTACAAATATTTCCACTTCCATGGTTTGAAAATGATTTAAATGTTTCTCGGGCATCGGCGCATAAAAAAAATATAAAATATATTTTTAAAAAGCCACGATTTCAGAAGATTGTAAAATAAAATGAATTCTCCCGCGTCATTATTTTTTCAAACAGAAATTTTAATAAAGTATGCAATGTATTACAAAAATATCAAAAACGAGATTTTGAAAATTATAAATATTTTAGCTAGGAGTTTAAACGGTAAGATTTACTGTCAGTACTGGAGTTAAAGAAAAAAAGAAAGAAAGCTATCCGAACCTTACGGAGTTTATGGGTCTACTTCGTTATGGTTATTTTAGTTAAATATTCTAATTCAAATAATTTTTCTAATGTAGATCGAAATCGAATAACTTTAATTTGACAATTCAATTACCCTGGGTGCCGTTTCACTAAACGTTCGTAACTAAGAACGTTCGTAAGCAGTTACGACCGATAAAACGAATTTGTCATAAAAAGATAAGAGCGTTTCACTAAACGTTCGTAAACCATTTTTAGAGGTGAAGGTAAAAAGATTAATCCGAATTAAGAAGGACTGATCCGGTTTTCAAATTCGATCGAAATGTTTATTATCTTTAAAGGGAATACCCAGCTAACACAAAACGTTTTATAAACGTTTTCTGAAAGTTTCTTAGAGAAACGTTTTCTAAAAACATTATAGAAACGTTCATAAAACGTTTTCAGAAACATTTTGGCAAAACGTTTTTAGAGATTTGGATTGATTTGTTTTTTAGAATTTCATTATCATATATTTTTTTTTAATATTTTACCAAAAACAATTCAACATTGTTAACGCCATTGCATGTGTATCACGGACAATATATTTATGTATATATATATGTCAGTTTTACTGTTTCATTAAGGTAAAAACGAGCAATTTAAGTATGATATATTTGGATAGAGCAATATCTACGTCGCATTGAGGTCAAAGTGCGGCCATACAGAGAAAAAAAGTTGTCATGATAAACTTAATTATAGACGGGACAGTCAGTTTACTGTTTCACTTAAATTCAGCCGGAATGCCCCACCATCATGATTGCCATTTCATAAAAGAAGCAGTATCGTCGCGTTGGTTCGAAGAGATCTGCATCATACTATCGCTGTCCTTAGAAACTTTATAATTATTTTGGAGTGCATTTCGTTTGAAATGACAATATCAACCATGATCCCTTGGTGAACTTGTTGAGGGTTAGACCAACAAAGAAAGCCAGACTAAAGTTTGTAGCTGGGGAATGTGAGTTGTGGTCACTTCTTTACTTGTTAATAATAATTGATAAAGCGGCCACCCCCCTTATTCCCATACGTGGGCATGTGTAGGCTAATGATACGCAGGGTTAGAATACTCCTATCATCTACATTATTATGATTTTGATAGATTTCAAAACTTTTTTCTGAAGTTAAGGTAAGGACAACCCGATATATAGAACAATATTACAGTTGCCATTAACCATTGTCATGTGAAAAGGCAAACTATTTTATGACGCCATGATTGCTAGGAATTTTGTTGCTGTTTACCATTTTGTCAGCTGTTTGTGGCACTTATCAACATTTAAGTCCTTTTTACGATTTCAAAAACTTCATGATAGCTTCCAAACTAACTAAAAATGCAAGGACAATAATGTTTACAAGCTAACATTCATCCTGATTTACTAGGCTAGGCTAAGTTTAGTATGAGTGTATATCTTTACCCGACATAGCTGTACTTGAAATAACAAAACCCTGTATTTCAATAATACAAAATTGGCTCCATTCATAAAACCATCTATACTCAGTGTTTGATTTATTATATGGGACGGTTCATTTTTTGTTATCATTCTTTTCATGTTTATGTTACAGAACGTTGCTCCGCTCCGGAACGGTGCCGTGAAGAAACATGTACATTGAGGCAAGAACAATGGAGAAAAGCGTTTTTCCTTATATGATACTTCTAAGGTTCAATAAACAATTTTGTATAGATTATCCCTGTCTGTTTTTTATTTTTTTAATTATAGTTGAAATGACGGACTGAATTTATAGTAATGGTATGGCTATCCCTAGTATTTCATTACCATATTTGTTATAACATAAGCTAAGTTATCGCCTATTGCAGTCTTGACACCATTTTCAATAATTAGTAAATTCTGAGTTTGAAGGGAATGTGTTCATGTCACAACCAGCCATTCGTTTTTATTAGTGACCACCGTCTGTTAAAACAAATATCAGTCGTGTGCCTTGGGGGGACTTTTTATGTAGTAATGCATGTGTGTATGTGTTCAGGTGACTGCACATATACTGATAAGAAAGGAAATAGTTAATGAACAACATCATGTATTACAAGGATCATACGTAATCGTATCGGACAGGGCATGCAAAACATGCTAAAGGTATTTATATTTTAAAACGAGTATCCGAATATTGTACGTTGTGATAAGGTTTCCACAAAGTTTCATAAAAACATTTTTCCGAAACGTTTCTGAAACCAAAAAAAAACTCCACAAAAAAACGTTCCAGAAGCGTTTCTCAAAACGTTTTAGAAACTTTACCGAAATGTTTCTAAAACGTTTCTAAAACGTTTCTGTGTTAGTTGGGTAGGACATCATGTAAAAATAACTTTCCACATGTAACACCTTACTCATAAACGTAATGATATTAAATTCCATTGACAACACAAAAAATGGGACCATGCATTTAAAAGTTACCGGCTACGTAAAGTAGCTGAAACTGACTGACCTAGAAAAAGTACAAGTTTTATGTCACGTGATAATGTGACGTCATGAAGGTAACATGAACATGGCGTCAACACGTAAAGAGTACCAACTGAGTGACCACAGTGATGGCTCCCCGTGGACTTCCGACTCATCTGACAATGGAGATGAGTCGGATAGGACTAATATTTATTGCCGGAAAGTTCGACCGAACCGCAGAATCCGTATAGATTCGAGCCAGTGAGGGATTTCTCCTCGAGTTCTGACGGCAACGGCTCTGACGACCATGACCGACTGAACACTGCTTGCATGGTAATTTTCAAGTTATTTCATTGGAATGAAAGCCTTGTCTTTTTATGTCTAAGCTATATTTAAATTCAATTTGAAAAGGGACTTAATTAATAACAATATCTGTTAAGTAGATTATTTAACAAGTTTCTTGAAATAGAAATGATATTGTTAAGAGTTACTTCCCTTGGCCATCGATCGTATGAAGATTGACCATATTCTTTTCTGAATTATTCTGTCAAATGTAGGATAATATAAGATCCTCGATTTCTATTATAGTTGATCTTGTTTTCATCTTTATATGTGACCGTTTGTTATAAAATACACTCATTCAAAGTTATCTAAAATAGCAAACGAGTACCCTTTATTCATGGGTCACCTGTTTTCGTAGTAGTAGTAGTATTTAAATTTAGTACTATGTACATATGACATCCTTGCTCGCTTGACATAAACAAGATAGCAATTAATGTGTTGATCAGTTGTTTGGCATAGACACGATTATTCAATAAATCTACCCAACTGTAGACTTCACTAATGAAAATCAAGTGCTATTTCATGCTGTTCACTTAATACAACTTCAAGACAAAAGTACATTTAGCTGGAAACGTTTTCGACGTTCCCTAACTAGAGTGAAAATATTTCTAGCTGTTCATGCTAAAAAACTTGGAGTTTCTTGATAAAAATAGCTGTAGGGCACAAATGCTTTCAGGTACAAGTGTAATACTGTAAACATCTGATTTGAACGCATTTTGACCTGACATAAAAAGTACCCTCTGCTGGACACGTTTTCCACATTCCCTAACTAGAGTGAACATATTTCTAGCTGTTCATACTCAAAAACTTGGAGTTTCTTGATAAAAATAGCTGAAGGGCACAAATGCGTTCACGTACAAGTGCAGTACTGTAAACATCTGATTTGAACGCATTTTGACCTGACATAAAAAGTACCCTCTGCTGGACACGTTTTCCACATTCCCTAACTAGAGTGAACATATTTCTAGCTGTTCATACTCAAAAACTTGGAGTTTCTTGATAAAAATAGCTGAAGGGCACAAATGCGTTCACGTACAAGTGCAATACTGTAGACATCTGATTTGAACGCATTTTGACCTGACATAAAAAGTACATTTAGCTGGAAACGTTTTCGACGTTCCCTAACTAGAGTGAACATATATCTAGCTGTTCATGCCCAAAACTTGGAGTTTTTTGATAAAAATGCCTGTAGTGCAAAAATGCGTTCACGTACAAGTGCAAAACTGTAAACATCTGATTTGAACGCATTTTGATCTGACATAAAAAGTGCATTTAGCTGGAAACGTTTTCCACATTACCTAACTCGAGTGAAAATATTTCTAACTGTTGATACTAAAAAACTTGGAGTTTCTTGATAAAAATAGCTGAAGGGCACAAATGCGTTCAGGTACAAGTGCAAAACTGTAAACATCTGATTTGAACGCATTTTGACCTGACATAAAAAGTACCCTCTGCTGGACACGTTTTCCACGTTCCCTAACTAGAGTAAACATATATCTAGCTGTTCATGCTCAAAAACTTGGAGTTTCTTATTAAAAGTAGCTGAAGGGCACAAATGCGTTCCGGTACAAGTGCAGTACTGTAAACATCTGATTTGAACGCATTTTGACCTGACATAAAAAGTACCCTCTGCTGGACACGTTTTCCACATTCCCTAGCTAGAGTGAAAATATTTCTAGCTGTTCATGCTGAAAAACTTGGAGTTTCTTGATAAAAATAGCTGTAAGGAACAAATGCGTTTAGGTACAAGTGCAATACTGTAAACATCTGATTTGAACGCATTTTGACCTGCCATAAAAAGTACATTCAGCTGGACACGTTTTCGACGTTCACTAACTAGAGTGAACATATATCTAGCTGTTCATGCTCAAAAACTTGGAGTTCCTTATCAGAAAGAGTCGTAGGACACAAATGCGTTCAGGTACAAATGCAGTACCGTAAACATCTGATTTAAACGTATTTTGACCTGACATAAAAAGTACATTCAGCTGGACACGTTTTCGACGTTCACTAACTAGAGTGAACATTTATCTAGCTGTTCATACTAAAAAAAATTTGAGTTTCTTATTAAAAATAGCCGTATGGCACAAATGCGTTCAGGTACAAGTGCTGTACTGTAAACATCTGATTTGAACTCATTTTGACCTGACATAAAAAGTACCCTCTGCTGGACACGTTTTCCATATTTCCTAACTAGAGTGAATGTATATCTAGCTGTTGATACTAAAAAACTTGGAGTTTCTTGATAAAGATAGCTGAAGGGCACAAATGCGTTCAGGTACAAGTGCAAAACTGTAAACATCTGATTTGAACGCATTTTGACCTGACATAAAAAGTACCCTCAGCTGGACACGTTTTCGACGTTCCCTAACTAGAGAGAACATATTTCTAGCTGTTCATGCCCAATAACTTGGAGTTTCTTGATAAAAATGCCTGTAGTGCAAAAATGCGTTCACGTACAAGTGCAAAACTGTAAACATCTGATTTGAACGCATTTTGACCTGACATAAAAAGTACATTCAGCTGGACACGTTTTTGACGTTCCCTGACTAGAGTGAACATATTTCTAGCTGTTCATGCCCAAAAACTTGGAGTTTCTTGATAAAAATGCCTGTAGTGCACAAATGCATTCACGTACAAGTGCAAAACTGTAAACATCTGATTTGAACGCATTTTGACCTGACATAAAAAGTACCCTCAGCTGGACACGTTTTTTACGTTCCCTAACTAGAGTGAACATATTTCTAGCTGTTCATGCCCAGAAACTTGGAGTTTCTTGATAAAAATGCCTGTAGTGCACAAATGCGTTCACGTACAAGTGCAAAACTGTAAACATCTGATTTGAACGCATTTTGACCTGACATAAAAAGTACCCTCAGCTGGACACGTTTTCGACGTTCCCTAACTAGAATGAACATATTTCTAGCTGTTCATGCCCAAAAACTTGGAGTTTCTTGATAAAAATGCCTGTAGTGCACAAATGCGTTCACGTACAAGTGCAACATTGTAAACATCTGATTTGAACGCATTTTGACCTGACATAAAAAGTAAATTCAGCTGGACACGTTTTCGACGATCCCTAACTAGAGTGAACATATATCTAGCTGTTCATGCCGAAAAACTTGGAGTTTCTTGATACAAGATGTTTACAATGTTGCACTTGTACGTGAACGCATTTGTGCACTACAGGCATTTTTTTCAAGAAAATACAAGTTTTTGGGCATGAACAGCTAGAAATATGTTCACTCTAGTCAGGGAACGTCGAAAACGTGTCCAGCTGAGGGTACTTTTTATGTCAGGTCAAAATGCGTTCAAATCAGATGTTTACAGTTTTGCACTTGTACGTGAACGCATTTTTGCACTACAGGCATTTTATCAAGAAACTCCAAGTTATTGGGCATGAACAGCTAGAAATATGTTCACTCTAGTCAGGGAACGTCGAAAACGTGTCCAGCTGAGGGGACTTTTTATGTCAGGTCAAAATGCGTTCAAATCAGATGTTTACAATGTTGCACTTGTACGTGAACGCATTTGTGCACTACAGGCATTTTTATCAAGAAACTCCAAGTTCTTGGGCATGAACAGCTTGAAATATGTTCATTCTAGTTAGGGAACGTGGAAAACGTGTCCAGCTGAGGGTACTTTTTATGTCAGGTCAAAATGCGTTCAAATCAGATGTTTACAGTTTTGCACTTGTACGTGAACGCATTTGTGCACTACAGGCATTTTTATCAAGAAACTCCAAGTTTCTGGGCATGAACAGCTAGAAATATGTTCACTCTAGTCAGAGAACGTCAAAAACGTGTCCAGCTGAGGGTACTTTTTATGTCAGGTCAAAATGCGTTCAAATCAGATGTTTACAGTTTTGCACTTGTACGTGAATGCATTTGTGCACTACAGGCATTTTTATCAAGAAACTCCAAGTTTTTGGGCATGAACAGCTAGAAATATGTTCACTCTAGTCAGGGAACGTCGAAAACGTGTCCAGCTGAGGGTACTTTTTATGTCAGGTCAAAATGCGTTCAAATCAGATGTTTACAATGTTGCACTTGTTCGTGAACGCATTTGTGCACTACAGGCATTTTTATCAAGAAACTCCAAGTTTTTGGGCATGAACAGCTAGAAATATGTTCTCTCTAGTTAGGGAACGTCGAAAACGTGTCCAGCTGAGGGTACTTTTTATGTCAGGTCAAAATGCGTTCAAATCAGATGTTCACAGTTTTGCACTTGTACGTGAACGCATTTGTGCACTACAGGCATTTTTATCAAGAAACTCCAAGTTTCTGGGCATGAACAGCTAGAAATATGTTCACTCTAGTTAGGGAACGTAAAAAACGTGTCCAGCTGAGGGTACTTTTTATGTCAGGTCAAAATGCGTTCAAATCAGATGTTTACAGTTTTGCTATTGTACGTGAACGCATTTTTGCACTACAGGCATTTTTATCAAGAAACTCCAAGTTATTGGGCATGAACAGCTAGAAATATGTTCACTCTAGTCAGGGAACGTCGAAAACGTGTCCAGCTGAGGGTACTTTTTATGTCAGGTCAAAATGCGTTCAAATCAGATGTTTACAATGTTGCACTTGTACGTGAACGCATTTGTGCACTACAGGCATTTTTATCAAGAAACTCCAAGTTTTTGGGCATAAACAGCTAGAAATATGTTCTCTCTAGTTAGGGAACGTCGAAAACGTGTCCAGCTGAGGGTACTTTTTATGTCAGGTCAAAATGCGTTCAAATCAAATGTTTACAGTTTTGCACTTGTACTTGAACGCATTTGTGCACTACAGGCATTTATATCAAGAAACTGCAAATTTTGGGGCATGAACAGCTAGAAATATGTTCACTATAGTCAGGGAACGTCGAAAACGTGTCCAGATGAATGTACTTTTTATGTCAGGTCAAAATGCGCTCAAATCAGATGTTTACATTTTTGCACTTGTATGTGAATGCATTTGTGCACTAAAGGCATTTTTGAAAAAACCCTCTAAGGTTTTGGACATAAACAGCTAGAAATATGTTCACTCTAGTCAGGGAACGTCGAAAAAATGTCCAGCACAGGGTACTTTTTATGTCAGGTCAAAATGCGTTCAAATCAGATGTTTACAGTTTTGCACTTGTACGTGAACGCATTTGTGCACTACAGGCATTTTTATCAAGAAACTCCAAGTTTTTGGGCATGAACAGCTAAAAATATGTTCACTATAGTCAGGGAACGTCGAAAACGTGTCCAGCAGAGGGTACTTTTTATGTCAGGTCAAAATGCGTTCAAATCAGATGTTTACAGTTTTGCACTTGTACGTGAACGCATTTGTGCACTACAGGCATTTTTTTCAAGAAAATACAAGTTTTTGGGCATGAACAGCTAGAAATATGTTCACTCTAGTTAGGGAACGTCGAAAACGTGTCCAGCAGAGGGTATTTTTTATGTCAGGGCAAAATGCGTTCAAATCAAATGTTTACAGTTTTGCACTTGTACGTGAACGCATTTGTGCACTACAGGCATTTTTGTCAAGAAACTCCAAGTTTTTGGGCATGAACAGCTAGAAATATGTTCACTCTAGTCAGGGAACGTCAAAAAAATGTTCAGCAGAGGGTACTTTTTATGTCAGGTCAAAATGCGTTCAAATCAGATGTTTACAGTTTTGCACTTGTACGTGAACGCATTTGTGCACTACAGGCATTTATATCAAGAAACTCCAAATTTTGGGGCATGAACAGCTTGAAATATGTTCACTCTAGTCAGGGAACGTCGAAAACGTGTCCAGATGAATGTACTTTTTATGTCAGGTCAAAATGCGCTCAAATCAGATGTTTACAGTTTTGCACTTGTACGTAAACGCATTTGTGCACTAAAGGCATTTTTATCAAGAAACTCCAAGTTTTTGGGCATGAACAGCTAGAAATATGTTCACTCTAGTCAGGGAACGTCGAAAACATGTCCAGCAGAGGGTACTTTTTATGTCAGGTCAAAATGCGTTCAAATCAGATGTTTACAGTTTTGCACTTGTACGTGAACGCATTTGTGCACTACAGGCATTTATATCAAGAAACTCCAAATTTTGGGGCATGAACAGCTTGAAATATGTTCACTATAGTCAGGGAACGTCGAAAACGTGTCCAGATGAATGTACTTTTTATGTCAGGTCAAAATGCGCTCAAATCAGATGTTTACAGTTTTGCACTTGTACGTAAACGCATTTGTGCACTAAAGGCATTTTTATCAAGAAACTCCAAGTTTTTGGGCATGAACAGCTAGAAATATGTTCACTCTAGTCAGGGAACGTCGAAAACATGTCCAGCAGAGGGTACTTTTTATGTCAGGTCAAAATGCGTTCAAATCAGATGTTTACAGTTTTGCACTTGTACGTGAACGCATTTGTGCACTACAGGCATTTTTATCAAGCAACTCCAAGTTTTTGGGCATGAACAGCTAGAAATATGTTCACTCTAGTCAGGGAACGTCGAAAACGTGTCCAGCAGAGGGTACTTTTTATGTCAGTTCAAAATGCGTTCAAATCAGATGTTTACAGTTTTGCACTTGTACGTGAACGCATTTGTGCACTACAAGCATTTTTTTTTTCAAGAAAATACAAGTTTTTGGGCATGAACAGCTAGAAATATGTTCACTCTAGTTAGGGAACGTCGAAAACGTGTCCAGCTGAGGGTACTTTTTATGTCAGGTCAAAATGCGTTCAAATCAAATGTTTACAGTTTTGCACTTGTACTTGAACCCATTTGTGCACTACAGACATTTATATCAAGAAACTCCAAATTTTGGGGCATGAACAGCTTGAAATATGTTCACTATAGTCAGGGAACGTCAAAAACGTGTCCAGATGAATGTACTTTTTATGTCAGGTCAAAATGCGTTCAAATCAGATGTTTACAGTATTGCACTTGTATGTGAACGCATTTGTGCACTACAGGCATTTTTATCAGGAAACTCCAAATTTTGGGGCATGAACAGCTAGAAATATGTTTACTCTAGTCAGGGAACGTCGAAAACGTGTCCAGCTGAGGGTACTTTTTATGTCAGGTCAAAATGCGCTCAAATCAGATGTTTACAGTTTTGCACTTGTATGTAAACGCATTTGTGCACTACAGGCATTTTTGAAAAAAACCTCCAAGTTTTTGGACATGAACAGCTAGAAATATGTTCACTCTAGTCAGGGAACGTCGAAAACGTGTCCAGCTGAGGGTACTTTTTATGTCAGGTCAAAATGCGTTCAAATCAGATGTTTACAGTTTTGCACTTGTAAGTGAACGCATTTGTGCACTACAGGCATTTTTATCAAGAAACTCAAAGTTTTTGGGCATGAACAGCTAGAAATATGTTCACTCTAGTTAGGGAACGTCGAAAACGTGTCCAGCAGAGGGTACTTTTTATGTCAGGTCAAAATGCGTTCAAATCAAATGTTTACAGTTTTGCACCTGTACGTGAACGCATTTGTCCACTACAGGCATTTTTATCAAGAAACTCCAAGTTTTTAAGCATGAACAGCTAGAAATATGTTTACTCTAGTCTGGGAACGTTGAAAACGTGTCCAGATGAATGTACTTTTTATGTCTGGTCAAAATGCGTTCAAATCAGATGTTTACAGTATTGCACTTGTATGTGAACGCATTTGTGCACTACAGGCATTTTTGTCAAGAAAAATCATTTTTATGGGCATGAACAGCTAGAAATATGTTCACTCTTGTTAGGGAACGTCGAAAACGTGTCCAGCTGAGGGTACTTTTTATGTCTGGTCAAAATGCGTTCAAATCAGATGTTTACATTTTGCACTTGTACGTGAACGCATTTGTGCACTACAGGCATTTTTATCAAGAAACTCCAAGTTTTTGGGCATGAACAGCTAGAAATATGTTCACTCTATTTAGAGAACGTCGAAATAGTGTCCAGCAGAGGGTACTTTTTATGTCTGTTCAAAATGCGTTCAAATCAGATGTTTACAGTTTTGAACTTGTACGTGAACGCATTTGTGCACTACATGCATTTATATCTAAAAAATACAAGTTATTGGGCATGAACAGCTAGAAATATGTTTACTCTAGTCTGGGAACGTTGAAAACGTGTCCAGATGAATGTACTTTTTATGTCTTGTCAAAATGCGTTCAAATCAGATGTTTACAGTATTGCACTTGTATGTGAACGCATTTGTGCACTACAGGCATTTTTGTCAAGAAAATTCATTTTTATGGGCATGAACAGCTAGAAATATGTTCACTCTTGTTCGGGAACGTCGAAAACGTGTCCAGCTGAGGGTACTTTTTATGTCTGGTCAAAATGCGTTCAAATCAGATGTTTACATTTTGCACTTGTACGTGAACGCATTTGTGCACTACAGGCATTTTTATCAAGAAACTCCAAGTTTTTGGGCATGAACAGCTAGAAATATGTTCACTCTAGTCAGAGAACGTCGAAATAATGTCCAGCTGAGGGTACTTTTTATATCATGTCAAAATGCGTTCAAATCAGATGTTTACGATTTTGCACTTGTACGTGAACGCATTTGTGCACTACAGGCATTTTTATCAAGAAACTCTACGTTTTTGGACATAAACAGCTAAAAATATGTTTACTCTAGTCGGGAAACGTCAAAAACGTGTCCAGCTGAGGGTACTTTTTATGTCAGGTCAAAATGCGTTCAAATCAGATGTTTACAGCATTGCACTTGTACGTGAACGCATTTGTGCACTACATGCATTTTTGTCAAGAAACTCCAAGTTTTTGGGCATGAACAGCTAGAAATATGTTCACTCTAGTCAGGGAACGTCGAAAACGTGTCCAGCAGAGGGTACTTTTTATGTCAGGTCAAAATGCGTTCAAATCAGATGTTTACAGTTTTGCACTTGTACGTGAACGCATTTGTGCACTACAGGCATTTTTTTCAAGAAAATACAAGTTTTTGGGCATGAACAGCTAGAAATATGTTCACTCTAGTTAAGGAACGTCGAAAACGTGTCCAGCAGAGGGTATTTTTTATGTCAGGGCAAAATGCGTTCAAATCAAATGTTTACAGTTTTGCACTTGTACGTGAACGCATTTGTGCACTACAGGCATTTTTGTCAAGAAACTCCAAGTTTTTGGGCATGAACAGCTAGAAATATGTTCACTCTAGTCAGGGAACGTCGAAAACGTGTCCAGCTGAGGGTACTTTTTATGTCAGGTCAAAATGCGTTCAAATCAAATGTTTACAGTTTTGCACTTGTACTTGAACGCATTTGTGCACTACAGGCATTTATATCAAGAAACTCCAAATTTTGGGGCATGAACAGCTTGAAATATGTTCACTATAGTCAGGGAACGTCGAAAACGTGTCCAGATGAATGTACTTTTTATGTCAGGTCAAAATGCGCTCAAATCAGATGTTTACAGTTTTGCACTTGTATGTGAATGCATTTGTGCACTAAAGGCATTTTTGAAAAAACCTTCTAAGTTTTTGGACAAAAACAGCTAGAAATATGTTCACTCTAGTCAGGGAACGTCGAAAAAATGTCCAGCAGAGGGTACTTTTTATGTCAGGTCAAAATGCGTTCAAATCAGATGTTTACAGTTTTGCACTTGTACGTGAACGCATTTGTGCACTACAGGCATTTATATCAAGAAACTCCAAATTTTTGGGCATGAACAGCTTGAAATATGTTCACTATAGTCAGGGAACGTCGAAAACGTGTCCAGCTGAGGGTACTTTTTATGTCTTGTCAAAATGCGTTCAAATCAGATGTTTACAGTATTGCACTTGTATGTGAACGCATTTGTGCACTACAGGCATTTTTGTCAAGAAATCTCATTTGTATGGGCATGAACAGCTAGAAATATGTTCACTCTTGTTCGGGAACGTCGAAAACGTGTCCAGCTGAGGGTACTTTTTATGTCTGGTCAAAATGCGTTCAAATCAGATGTTTACATTTTGCACTTGTACGTGAACGCATTTGTGCACTACAGGCATTTTTATCAAGAAACTCCAAGTTTTTGGGCATGAACAGCTAGAAATATGTTCACTCTAGTCAGAGAACGTCGAAATAATGTCCAGCTGAGGGTACTTTTTATATCATGTCAAAATGCGTTCAAATCAGATGTTTACGATTTTGCACTTGTACGTGAACGCATTTGTGCACTACAGGCATTTTTATCAAGAAACTCTACGTTTTTGGACATAAACAGCTAAAAATATGTTTACTCTAGTCAGGAAACGTCAAAAACGTGTCCAGCTGAGGGTACTTTTTATGTCAGGTCAAAATGCGTTCAAATCAGATGTTTACAGCATTGCACTTGTACGTGAACGCATTTGTGCACTACATGCATTTTTGTCAAGAAACTCCAAGTTTTTGGGCATGAACAGCTAGAAATATGTTCACTCTAGTCAGGGAACGTCGAAAACGTGTCCAGCAGAGGGTACTTTTTATGTCAGGTCAAAATGCGTTCAAATCAAATGTTTACAGTTTTGCACTTGTACGTGAACGCATTTGTGCACTACAGGCATTTTTTTCAAGAAAATACAAGTTTTTGGGCATGAACAGCTAGAAATATGTTCACTCTAGTTAAGGAACGTCGAAAACGTGTCCAGCAGAGGGTATTTTTTATGTCAGGGCAAAATGCGTTCAAATCAAATGTTTACAGTTTTGCACTTGTACGTGAACGCATTTGTGCACTACAGGCATTTTTGTCAAGAAACTCCAAGTTTTTGGGCATGAACAGCTAGAAATATGTTCACTCTAGTCAGGGAACGTCGAAAACGTGTCCAGCTGAGGGTACTTTTTATGTCAGGTCAAAATGCGTTCAAATCAAATGTTTACAGTTTTGCACTTGTACTTGAACGCATTTGTGCACTACAGGCATTTATATCAAGAAACTCCAAATTTTGGGGCATGAACAGCTTGAAATATGTTCACTATAGTCAGGGAACGTCGAAAACGTGTCCAGATGAATGTACTTTTTATGTCAGGTCAAAATGCGCTCAAATCAGATGTTTACAGTTTTGCACTTGTATGTGAATGCATTTGTGCACTAAAGGCATTTTTGAAAAAACCCTCTAAGTTTTTGGACATAAACAGCTAGAAATATGTTCACTCTAGTCAGGGAACGTCGAAAAAATGTCCAGCAGAGGGTACTTTTTATGTCAGGTCAAAATGCGTTCAAATCAGATGTTTACAGTTTTGCACTTGTACGTGAACGCATTTGTGCACTACAGGCATTTATATCAAGAAACTCCAAATTTTTGGGCATGAACAGCTTGAAATATGTTCACTATAGTCAGGGAACGTCGAAAACGTGTCCAGATGAATGTACTTTTTATGTCAGGTCAAAATGCGCTCAAATCAGATGTTTTCAGTTTTGCACTTGTACGTAAACGCATTTGTGCACTTCAGGCATTTATATCAAGAAACTCCAAGTTTTTGGGCATGAACAGCTAGAAATATGTTCACTCTAGTCAGGGAACGTCGAAAACATGTCCAGCAGAGGGTACTTTTTATGTCAGGTCAAAATGCGTTCAAATCAGATGTTTACAGTTTTGCACTTGTACGTGAACGCATTTGTGCACTACAGGCATTTTTATCAAGAAACTCCAAGTTTTTGGGCATGAACAGCTAGAAATATGTTCACTCTAGTCAGGGAACGTCGAAAACGTGTCCAACAGAGGGTACTTTTTATGTCAGGTCAAAATGCGTTCAAATCAGATGTTTACAGTTTTGCACTTGTACGTGAACGCATTTGTGCACTACAAGCATTTTTTTTTTCAAGAAAATACAAGTTTTTGGGCATGAACAGCTAGAAATATGTTCACTCTAGTTAGGGAACGTCGAAAACGTGTCCAGCTGAGGGTACTTTTTATGTCAGGTCAAAATGCGTTCAAATCAAATGTTTACAGTTTTGCACTCGTACGTGAACGCATTTGTGCACTACAGACATTTATATCAAGAAACTCCAAATTTTGGGGCATGAACAGCTTGAAATATGTTCACTATAGTCAGGGAACGTCGAAAACGTGTCCAGATGAATGTACTTTTTATGTCAGGTCAAAATGCGTTCAAATCAGATCTTTACAGTATTGCACTTGTATGTGAACGCATTTGTGCACTACAGGCATTTTTATCAGGAAACTCCAAATTTTGGGGCATGAACAGCTAGAAATATGTTCACTATAGTCAGGGAACGTCGAAAACGTGTCCAGCTGAGGGTACTTTTTATGTCAGGTCAAAATGCGCTCAAATCAGATGTTTACAGTTTTGCACTTGTATGTAAACGCATTTGTGCACTACAGGCATTTTTGAAAAAAACCTCCAAGTTTTTGGACATGAACAGCTAGAAATATGTTCACTCTAGTCAGGGAACGTCGAAAACGTGTCCAGCAGAGGGTACTTTTAATCTCAGGTCAAAATGCGTTCAAATCAGATGTTTACAGTTTTGCACTTGTACGTGAACGCATTTGTGCACTACAGGCATTTTTATCAAGAAACTCCAAGTTTTTGGGCATGAACAGCTAGAAATATGTTCACTCTAGTCAGGGAACGTCGAAAACGTGTCCAGCAGAGGGTGCTTTTTATGTCAGGTCAAAATGCGTTCAAATCAGATGTTTACAGTTTTGCACTTGTACGTGAACGCATCTGTGCACTACAGGCATTTTTTTCAAGAAAATACAAGTTTTTGGGCATGAACAGCTAGAAATATGTTCACTCTAGTTAGGGAACGTCGAAAACGTGTCCAGCTGAGGGTACTTTTTATGTCAGGTCAAAATGCGTTCAAATCAAATGTTTACAGTTTTGCACTTGTACGTGAACGCATTTGTGCACTACAGGCATTTATATCAAGAAACTCCAAGTTATTGGGCATGAACAGCTAGAAATATGTTTACTCTAGTCAGGGAACGTCGAAAACGTGTCAAGATGAATGTACTTTTCATGTCAGGTCAAAATGCGTTCAAATCAGATGTTTACAGTATTGCACTTGTATGTGAACGCATTTGTGCACAACAGGCATTTTTATCAAGAAACTCCAAATTTTGGGGCATGAACAGCTTTAAAAATATGTTCACTATAGTCAGGGAACGTCAAAAACGTGTCCAGCTGAGGGTATTTTTTATGTCAGGTCAAAATGCGCTCAAATCAGATGTTTACAAATTTGCACTTGTATGTGAACGCATTTGTGCACTACAGGCATTTTTGAAAAAACCCTCTACGTTTTTGGACATAAACAGCTAGAAATATGTTCACTCTAGTCAGGGAACGTCGAAAACGTGTCCAGATGAATGTACTTTTTATGTCAGGTCAAAATGCGCTCAAATCAGATGTTTACAAATTTGCACTTGTATGTGAACGCATTTGTGCACTACAGGCATTTTTGAAAAAACCCTCTAAGTTTTTTGACATAAACAGCTAGAAATATGTTCACTCTTGTCAGGGAACGTCGAAAACGTGTCCAGATGTATGTACTTTTTATGTCAGGTCAAAATGCGTTCAAATCAGATGTTTACAGTTTTGCACTTGTACGTGAACGCATTTGTGCACTACAGGCATTTTTATCAAGAAACTCCAAGTTTTTGGGCATGAACAGCTAGAAATATGTTCACTCTAGTCAGGGAACGTCGAAAACGTATCCAGCAGAGGGTACTTTTTATGTCAGGTCAAAATGCGTTCAAATCAGATGTTTACAGTTTTGCACTTGTACGTGAACGCATTTGTGCACTACAGGCATTTTTTTCAAGAAAATACAAGTTTTTGGGCATGAACAGCTAGAAATATGTTCACTCTAGTCAGGGAACGTCGAAAACGTGTCCAGCAGAGGGTACTTTTTATGTCAGTTCAAAATGGGTTCAAATCAGATGTTTACAGTTTTGCATTTGTACGTGAACGCATTTGTGCACTACAAGCATTTTTGTTTTCAAGAAAATACAAGTTTTTGGGCATGAACAGCTAGAAATATGTTCACTCTAGTTAGGGAACGTCGAAAACGTGTCCAGCTGAGGGTACTTTTTATGTCAGGTCAAAATGCGTTCAAATGAAATGTTTGCAGTTTTGCACTTGTACGTGAACGCATTTGTGCACTACAGACATTTATATCAAGAAACTCCAAATTTTGGGGCATGAACAGCTTGAAATATGTTCACTATAGTCAGGGAACGTCGAAAACGTGTCCAGATGAATGTACTTTTTATGTCAGGTCAAAATGCGTTCAAATCAGATGTTTACAGTATTGCACTTGTATGTGAACGCATTTGTGCACTACAGGCATTTTTTGAGGAAACACCAAATTTTGGGGCATGAACAGCTTGAAATATGTTCACTATAGTCAGGGAACGTCGAAAACGTGTCCAGCTGAGGGTACTTTTTATGTCAGGTCAAAATGCGCTCAAATCAGATGTTTACAGTTTTGCACTTGTACGTGAACGCATTTGTGCACTACAGGCATTTTTATCAAGAAACTCCAAGTTTTTGGGCATGAACAGCTAGAAATATGTTAACTCTAGTCAGGGAACGTCGAAAACGTGTCCAGCTGAAGGTGCTTTTTATGTCAGGTCAAAATGCGTTCAAATCAGATGTTTACAGTTTTGCACTTGTACGTGAACGCATTTGTGCACTACAGGCATTTTTTTCAAGAAAATACAAGTTTTTGGGCATGAACAGCTAGAAATATGTTCACTCTAGTTAGGGAACGTCGAAAACGTGTCCAGCTGAGGGTACTTTTTATGTCAGGTCAAAATGCGTTCAAATTAAATGTTTACAGTTTTGCACTTGTACGTGAACGCATTTGTGCACTACAGGCATTTATATCAAGAAACTCCAAGTTATTGGGCATGAACAGCTAGAAATATGTTTACTCTAGTCAGGGAACGTCGAAAACGTGTCCAGATGAATGTACTTTTCATGTCAGGTCAAAATGCGTTCAAATCAGATGTTTACAGTATAGCACTTGTATGTGAACGCATTTGTGCACAACAGGCATTTTTATCAAGAAACTCCAAATTTTGGGGCATGAACAGCTTGAAATATTTTCACTATAGTCAGGGAACGTCGAAAACGTGTCCAGCTGAAGGTATTTTTTATGTCAGGTCAAAATGCGCTCAAATCAGATGTTTACAAATTTGCACTTGTATGTGAACGCATTTGTGCACTACAGGCATTTTTGAAAAAACCCTCTAAGTTTTTGGACATAAACAGCTAGAAATATGTTCACTCTAGTCAGGGAACGTCGAAAACGTGTCCAGATGAATGTACTTTTTATGTCAGGTCAAAATGCGTTCAAATCAGATGTTTACAGTTTTGCACTTGTACGTAAACGCATTTGTGCACTTCAGGCATTTTTATCAAGAAACTCCAAGTTTTTGGGCATGAACAGCTAGAAATATGTTCACTCTAGTCAGGGAACGTCAAAAACATGTCCAGCAGAGGGTACTTTTTATGTCAGGTCAAAATGCGTTCAAATCAGATGTTTACAGTTTTGCACTTGTACGTAAACGCATTTGTGCACTACAGGCATTTTTATCAAGAAACTCTAAGTTTTTGGGCATGAACAGCTAGAAATATGTTCACTCTAGTCAGGGAACGTCGAAAACGTATCCAGCAGAGGGTACTTTTTATGTCAGGTCAAAATGCGTTCAAATCAGATGTTTACAGTTTTGCACTTGTACGTGAACGCATTTGTGCACTACAAGCATTTTTTTTTTCAAGAAACTCCAAGTTTTTGGGCATGAACAGCTAGAAATATGTTCACTCTAGTTAGGGAACGTCGAAAACGTGTCCAGCTGAGGGTACTTTTTATGTCAGGTCAAAATACGTTCAAATCAGATGTTTACAGTTTTGCACTTGTACGTGAACGCATTTGTGCGCTACAGCCATTTTTGTCAAAGAAAATTCAAGTTTTTGGGCATGAACAGCTAGAAATATGTTCACTCTAGTCAGGGAACGTCGAAAACGTGTCCAGATGAATGTACTTTTTATGTCAGGTCAAAATGCGTTCAAATCAGATGTTTACAGTTTTGCACTTGTACGTGAACGCATTTGTGCACTACAGGCATTTTTATCAAGAAACTCCAAGTTTTTGGGCATGAACAGCTAGAAATATGTTCACTCTAGTCAGAGAACGTCGAAAACGTATCTAGCAGAGGGTACTTTTTATGTCAGGTCAAAATGCGTTCAAATCAGATGTTTACAGTTTTGCACTTGTACGTGAACGCATTTGTGCACTACAGGCATTTTTTTCAAGAAAATACAAGTTTTTGGGCATGAACAGCTAGAAATATGTTCACTCTAGTCAGGGAACGTCGAAAACGTGTCCAGCAGAGGGTACTTTTTATGTCAGTTCAAAATGGGTTCAAATCAGATGTTTACAGTTTTGCATTTGTACGTGAACGCATTTGTGAACTACAAGCATTTTTGTTTTCAAGAAAATACAAGTTTTTGGGCATGAACAGCTAGAAATATGTTCACTCTAGTTAGGGAACGTCGAAAACGTGTCCAGCTGAGGGTACTTTTTATGTCAGGTCAAAATGCGTTCAAATGAAATGTTTGCAGTTTTGCACTTGTACGTGAACGCATTTGTGCACTACAGACATTTATATCAAGAAACTCCAAATTTTGGGGCATGAACAGCTTGAAATATGTTCACTATAGTCAGGGAACGTCGAAAACGTGTCCAGATGAATGTACTTTTTATGTCAGGTCAAAATGCGTTCAAATCAGATGTTTACAGTATTGCACTTGTATGTGAACGCATTTGTGCACTACAGGCATTTTTTGAGGAAACTCCAAATTTTGGGGCATGAACAGCTAGAAATATGTTCACTATAGTCAGGGAACGTCGAAAACGTGTCCAGCTGAGGGTACTTTTTATGTCAGGTCAAAATGCGCTCAAATCAGATGTTTACAGTTTTGCACTTGTACGTGAACGCATTTGTGCACTACAGGCATTTTTATCAAGAAACTCCAAGTTTTTGGGCATGAACAGCTAGAAATATGTTAACTCTAGTCAGGGAACGTCGAAAACGTGTCCAGCTGAAGGTGCTTTTTATGTCAGGTCAAAATGCGTTCAAATCAGATGTTTACAGTTTTGCACTTGTACGTGAACGCATTTGTGCACTACAGGCATTTTTTTCAAGAAAATACAAGTTTTTGGGCATGAACAGCTAGAAATATGTTCACTCTAGTTAGGGAACGTCGAAAACGTGTCCAGCTGAGGGTACCTTTTATGTCAGGTCAAAATGCGTTCAAATCAAATGTTTACAGTTTTGCACTTGTACGTGAACGCATTTGTGCACTACAGGCAATTATATCAAGAAACTCCAAGTTATTGGGCATGAACAGCTAGAAATATGTTTACTCTAGTCAGGGAACGTCGAAAACGTGTCCAGATGAATATACTTTTCATGTCAGGTCAAAATGCGTTCAAATCAGATGTTTACAGTATTGCACTTGTATGTGAACGCATTTGTGCACAACAGGCATTTTTATCAAGAAACTCCAAATTTTGGGGCATGAACAGCTTGAAATATTTTCACTATAGTCAGGGAACGTCGAAAACGTGTCCAGCTGAGGGTATTTTTTATGTCAGGTCAAAATGCGCTCAAATCAGATGTTTACAAATTTGCACTTGTATGTGAACGCATTTGTGCACTACAGGCATTTTTGAAAAAACCCTCTAAGTTTTTGGACATAAACAGCTAGAAATATGTTCACTCTAGTCAGGGAACGTCGAAAACGTGTCCAGATGAATGTACTTTTTATGTCAGGTCAAAATGCGTTCAAATCAGATGTTTACAGTTTTGCACTTGTACGTAAACGCATTTGTGCACTTCAGGCATTTTTATCAAGAAACTCCAAGTTTTTGGGCATGAACAGCTAGAAATATGTTCACTCTAGTCAGGGAACGTCAAAAACATGTCCAGCAGAGGGTACTTTTTATGTCAGGTCAAAATGCGTTCAAATCAGATGTTTACAGTTTTGCACTTGTACGTGAACGCATTTGTGCACTACAGGCATTTTTATCAAGAAACTCCAAGTTTTTGGGCATGAACAGCTAGAAATATGTTCACTCTAGTCAGGGAACGTCGAAAACGTATCCAGCAGAGGGTACTTTTTATGTCAGGTCAAAATGCGTTCAAATCAGATGTTTACAGTTTTGCACTTGTACGTGAACGCATTTGTGCACTACAAGCATTTTTTTTTTCAAGAAACTCCAAGTTTTTGGGCATGAACAGCTAGAAATATGTTCACTCTAGTTAGGGAACGTCGAAAACGTGTCCAGCTGAGGGTACTTTTTATGTCAGGTCAAAATGCGTTCAAATCAGATGTTTACAGTTTTGCACTTGTACGTGAACGCATTTGTGCACTACAGGCATTTTTTCAAGAAAGTACAAGTTTTTGGGCATGAACAGCTAGAAATATGTTCACTCAAGTCAGGGAACGTCAAAAACGTGTCCAGCTGAGGGTACTTTTTTATGTCAGGTCAAAATGCGTTCAAATCAGATGTTTACAGTTTTGCACTTGTACGTGAACGCATTTGTGCACTACAGGCATTTTTTTCAAGAAAATACAAGTTTTTGGGCATGAACAGCTAGAAATATGTTCACTCTAAATAGGGAACGTCGAAAACGTGTCCAGCTGAGGATACTTTTTATGTCAGGTCAAAATGCGTTCAAATCAAATGTTTACAGTTTTGCACTTGTACGTGAACGCATTTGTGCACTACAGGCATTTATATCAAGAAACTCCAAGTTATTGGGCATGAACAGCTAAAAATATGTTTACTCTAGTCAGGGAACGTCGAAAACGTGTCCAGATGAATGTACTTTTCATGTCAGGTCAAAATGCGTTCAAATCAGATGTTTACAGTATTGCACTTGTATGTGAACGCATTTGTGCACAACAGGCATTTTTATCAAGAAACTCCTAATTTTGGGGCATGAACAGCTTGAAATATGTTTACTCTAGTCAGGGAACGTCGAAAACGTGTCCAGCTGAGGGTATTTTTTATGTCAGGTCAAAATGCGTTCAAATCAGATGTTTACAGTTTTGCACTTGTACGTGAACGCATTTGTACACTACAGGCATTTTTTTCAAGAAAATACAAGTTTTTGGGCATGAACAGCTAGAAATATGTTCACTCTAGTTACGGAACATTGAAAACGTGTCCAGCTGAGGGTACTTTTTATGTCAGGTCAAAATGCGTTCAAATCAAATGTTTACAGTTTTGCACTTGTACTTGAACGCATTTGTGCACTACAGGCATTTTTATCAAGAAACTTTAAGTTTTTGGACATAAACAGCTAAAAATATGTTTACTCTAGTCAGGAAACGTCAAAGACGTGTCCAGCAGAGGGTACTTTTTATGTCAGGTCAAAATGTGTTCAAATCAGATGTTTACAGTATTGCACTTGTACCTAAACGCATTTGTGCACTACAGGCATTTTTGTCAAGAACCTCTAAGTTTTTTGGCATGAACAGCTAGAAATATGTTCACTCTAGTCAGGGAACGTCGAAAACGTGTCCAGCAGAGGGTACTTTTTATGTCAGGTCAAAATGCGCTCAAATCAGATGTTTACAGTTTTGCACTTGTACGTGAACGCATTTGTGCACTACAGGCATTTTTATCAAGAAACTTTAAGTTTTTGGACATAAACAGCTAAAAATATGTTTACTCTAGTCAGGAAACGTTTAAAAACGTGTCCAGCAGAGGGTTCTTTTTATGTCAGGTCAAAATGCGTTCAAATCAGATGTTTACAGTTTTGCACTTGTACGTGAACGCATTTGTGCGCTACAGGCATTTTTGTCAAAGAAAATTCAAGTTTTTGGGCATGAACAGCTAGAAATATGTTCACTCTTGTTAGGGAACGTCGAAAACGTGTCCAGCTGAGGGTACTTTTTATGTCTGGTCAAAATGTGTTCAAATCAGATGTTTACAGTTTTGCACTTGTACGTGAACGCATTTGTGCACTACAGGCATTTTTATCAAGAAACTCCAAGTTTTTGGGCATGAACAGCTAGAAATATGTTCACTCTAGTCGGGGAACGTCAAAAACGTTTCCAGCAGAGGGTACTTTTTATGTCAGGTCAAAATGCGTTCAAATCAGATGTTTACAGTTTTGCACTTGTACGTGAACGCATTTGTGCACTACAGGCATTTTTTTCAAGAAAATACAAGTTATTGGGCCTGAACAGCTAAAAATATGTTCACTCTAGTTAGGGTACGTCAAAAACGTGTCCAGCAGAGGGTACTTTTTATGTCAGGTCAAAATGCGTTCAAATCAAATGTTTACAGTTTTGCACTTGTACGTGAACGCATTTGTGCACTACAGGCATTTTTATCAAGAAACTCCAAGTTATTGGGCATGAACAGCTAGAAATATGTTTACTCTAGTCAGAGAACGTCAAAAACGTGTCCAGATGAATGTACTTTTTATGTCAGGTCAAAATGCGTTCAAATCAGATGTTTGCAGTATTGCACTTGTACGTGAACGCATTTGTGCACTACAGGCATTTTTATCAAGAAACTCCAAGTTTTTGGGCATGAACAGCTAGAAATATGTTCACTCTAGTCAGGGAACGTCGAAAACGTGTCCAGCAGAGGGTGCTTTTTATGTCTGGTCAAAATGCGTTCAAATCAGATGTTTACAGTATTGCACTTGTACGTGAACGCATTTGTGCACTACAGGCATTTTTATCAAGAAACTTTAAGTTTTTGGACATAAACAGCTAAAAATATGTTTACTCTAGTCAGGAAACGTTAAAAACGTGTCCAGCAGAGGGTTCTTTTTATGTCAGGTCAAAATGCGTTCAAATCAGATGTTTACAGTTTTGCACTTGTACGTGAACGCATTTGTGCGCTACAGGCATTTTTGTCAAAGAAAATTCAAGTTTTTGGGCATGAACAGCTAGAAATATGTTCACTCTTGTTAGGGAACGTCGAAAACGTGTCCAGCTAAGGGTACTTTTTATGTCTGGTCAAAATGTGTTCAAATCAGATGTTTACAGTTTTGCACTTGTACCTGAACGCATTTGTGCACTACAGGCATTTTTATCAAGAAACTCCAAGTTTTTGGGCATGAACAGCTAGAAATATGTTCACTCTAGTCGGGGAACGTCAAAAACGTTTCCAGCAGAGGGTACTTTTTATGTCAGGTCAAAATGCGTTCAAATCAGATGTTTACAGTTTTGCACTTGTACGTGAACGCATTTGTGCACTACAGGCATTTTTTTCAAGAAAATACAAGTTATTGGGCCTGAACAGCTAAAAATATGTTCACTCTAGTTAGGGTACGTCAAAAACGTGTCCAGCAGAGGGTACTTTTTATGTCAGGTCAAAATGCGTTCAAATCAAATGTTTACAGTTTTGCACTTGTACGTGAACGCATTTGTGCACTACAGGCATTTTTATCAAGAAACTCCAAGTTATTGGGCATGAACAGCTAGAAATATGTTTACTCTAGTCAGAGAACGTCAAAAACGTGTCCAGATGAATGTACTTTTTATGTCAGGTCAAAATGCGTTCAAATCAGATGTTTGCAGTATTGCACTTGTACGTGAACGCATTTGTGCACTACAGGCATTTTTATCAAGAAACTCCAAGTTTTTGGGCATGAACAGCTAGAAATATGTTCACTCTAGTCAGGGAACGTCGAAAACGTGTCCAGCAGAGGGTGCTTTTTATGTCTGGTCAAAATGCGTTCAAATCAGATGTTTACAGTATTGCACTTGTACGTGAACGCATTTGTGCACTACAGGCATTTTTATCAAGAAACTTTAAGTTTTTGGACATAAACAGCTAAAAATATGTTTACTCTAGTCAGGAAACGTTAAAAACGTGTCCAGCAGAGGGTTCTTTTTATGTCAGGTCAAAATGCGTTCAAATCAGATGTTTACAGTTTTGCACTTGTACGTGAACGCATTTGTGCGCTACAGGCATTTTTGTCAAAGAAAATTCAAGTTTTTGGGCATGAACAGCTAGAAATATGTTCACTCTTGTTAGGGAACGTCGAAAACGTGTCCAGCTAAGGGTACTTTTTATGTCTGGTCAAAATGTGTTCAAATCAGATGTTTACAGTTTTGCACTTGTACCTGAACGCATTTGTGCACTACAGGCATTTTTATCAAGAAACTCCAAGTTTTTGGGCATGAACAGCTAGAAATATGTTCACTCTAGTCGGGGAACGTCAAAAACGTTTCCAGCAGAGGGTACTTTTTATGTCAGGTCAAAATGCGTTCAAATCAGATGTTTACAGTTTTGCACTTGTACGTGAACGCATTTGTGCACTACAGGCATTTTTTTCAAGAAAATACAAGTTATTGGGCCTGAACAGCTAAAAATATGTTCACTCTAGTTAGGGTACGTCAAAAACGTGTCCAGCAGAGGGTACTTTTTATGTCAGGTCAAAATGCGTTCAAATCAAATGTTTACAGTTTTGCACTTGTACGTGAACGCATTTGTGCACTACAGGCATTTTTATCAAGAAACTCCAAGTTATTGGGCATGAACAGCTAGAAATATGTTTACTCTAGTCAGAGAACGTCAAAAACGTGTCCAGATGAATGTACTTTTTATGTCAGGTCAAAATGCGTTAAAATCAGATGTTTGCAGTATTGCACTTGTACGTGAACGCATTTGTGCACTACAGGCATTTTTATCAAGAAACTCCAAGTTTTTGGGCATGAACAGCTAGAAATATGTTCACTCTAGTCAGGGAACGTCGAAAACGTGTCCAGCAGAGTGTGCTTTTTATGTCTGGTCAAAATGCGTTCAAATCAGATGTTTACAGTATTGCACTTGTACGTGAACGCATTTGTGCACTACAGGCATTTTTATCAAGAAACTTTAAGTTTTTGGACATAAACAGCTAAAAATATGTTTACTCTAGTCAGGAAACGTCAAAAACGTGTCCAGCAGAGGGTACTTTTTATGTCAGGTCAAAATGTGTTCAAATCAGATGTTTACAGTATTGCACTTGTACCTAAACGCATTTGTGCACTACAGGCATTTTTGTCAAGAACCTCTAAGTTTTTTGGCATGAACAGCTAGAAATATGTTCACTCTAGTCAGGGAACGTCGAAAACGTGTCCAGCAGAGGGTTCTTTTTATGTCAGGTCAAAATGCGCTCCAATCAGATGTTTACAGTTTTGCACTTGTACGTGAACGCATTTGTGCACTACAGGCATTTTTATCAAGAAACTTTAAGTTTTTGGACATAAACAGCTAAAAATATGTTTACTCTAGTCAGGAAACGTTAAAAACGTGTCCAGCAGAGGGTTCTTTTTATGTCAGGTCAAAATGCGTTCAAATCAGATGTTTACAGTTTTGCACTTGTACGTGAACGCATTTGTGCACTACAGGCATTTTTTTCAAGAAAATTCAAGTTTTTGGGCATGAACAGCTAGAAATATGTTCACTCTTGTTAGGGAACGTCGAAAACGTGTCCAGCAGAGGGTTCTGTTTATGTCTGGTCAAAATGTGTTCAAATCAGATGTTTACAGTTTTGCACTTGTACCTGAACGCATTTGTGCACTACAGGCATTTTTATCAAGAAACTCCAAGTTATTGGGCATGAACAGCTAGAAATATGTTTACTCTAGTCAGAGAACGTCAAAAACGTGTCCAGATGAATGTACTTTTTATGTCAGGTCAAAATGCGTTCAAATCAGTTGTTTGCAGTATTGCACTTGTACGTGAACGCATTTGTGCACTACAGGCATTTTTATCAAGAAACTCCAAGTTTTTGGGCATGAACAGCTAGAAATATGTTCACTCTAGTCAGGGAACGTCGAAAACGTGTCCAGCAGAGGGTGCTTTTTATGTCAGGTCAAAATGCGTTCAAATCAGATGTTTACAGTTTTGCACTTGTACGTGAACGCATTTGTGCACTACAGGCATTTTTTCAAGAAAGTACAAGTTTTTGGGCATGAACAGCTAGAAATATGTTCACTCAAGTCAGGGAACGTCAAAAACGTGTCCAGCTGAGGGTACTTTTTATGTCAGGTCAAAATGCGTTCAAATCAGATGTTTACAGTTTTGCACTTGTACGTGAACGCATTTGTACACTACAGGCATTTTTTTCAAGAAAATACAAGTTTTTGGGCATGAACAGCTAGAAATATGTTCACTCTAGTTACGGAACATTGAAAACGTGTCCAGCTGAGGGTACTTTTTATGTCAGGTCAAAATGCGTTCAAATCAGATGTTTACAGTATTGCACTTGTATGTGAACGCATTTGTGCACTACAGGCATTTATATCAAGAAACTCCAAGTTATTGGGGCATGAACAGCTTGAAATATGTTCACTATAGTCAGGGAACGTCGAAAACGTGTCCAGCTGAGGGTATTTTTTATGTCAGGTCAAAATGGGCTCAAATCAGATGTTTACAAATTTGCACTTATATGTGAACGCATTTGTGCACTACAGGCATTTTTGAAAAAACCCTCTAAGTTTTTGGACATAAACAGCTAGAAATATGTTCACTCTAGTCAGGGAACGTCGAAAACGTGTCCAGCAGAGGGTACTTTTTATGTCAGGTCAAAATGCGCTCAAATCAGATGTTTACAGTTTTGCACTTGTACGTGAACGCATTTGTGCACTACAGGCATTTTTATCAAGAAACTTTAAGTTTTTGGACATAAACAGCTAAAAATATGTTTACTCTAGTCAGGAAACGTTAAAAACGTGTCCAGCAGAGGGTTCTTTTTATGTCAGGTCAAAATGCGTTCAAATCAGATGTTTACAGTTTTGCACTTGTACGTGAACGCATTTGTGCACTACAGGCATTTCTGTCAAGAAAATTCAAGTTCTTGGGCATGAACAGCTAGAAATATGTTCACTCTTGTTAGGGAACGTCGAAAACGTGTCCAGCTGAAGGTACTTTTTATGTCTGGTCAAAATGTGTTCAAATCAGATGTTTACAGTTTTGCACTTGTACCTGAACGCATTTGTGCACTACAGGCATTTTTATCAAGAAACTCCAAGTTTTTGGGCATGAACAACTAGAAATATGTTCACTCTAGTTAGGGAACGTCAAAAACGTGTCCAGCAGAGGGTACTTTTTATGTCAGGTCAAAATGCGTTCAAATCAGATGTTTACAGTTTTGCACTTGTACGTGAACGCATTTGTGCACTACAGGCATTTATATCAAGAAACTATAAGTTATTGGGCATGAACAGCTAGAAATATGTTTACTCTAGTCAGAGAACGTCAAAAACGTGTCCAGATGAATGTACTTTTTATGTCAGGTCAAAATGCGTTCAAATCAGATGTTTGCAGTATTGCACTTGTACGTAAACGCATTTGTGCACTACAGGCATTTTTATCAAGAAACTCCAAGTTTTTGGGCATGAACAGCTAGAAATATGTTCACTCTAGTCAGGGAACGTCGAAAACGTGTCCAGCAGAGGGTGCTTTTTATGTCAGGTCAAAATGCGTTCAAATCAGATGTTTACAGTTTTGCACATGTACGTGAACGCATTTGTGCACTACAGGCATTTTTTCAAGAAAGTACAAGTTTTTGGGCATGAACAGCTAGAAATATGTTCACTCAAGTCAGGGAACGTCAAAAACGTGTCCAGCTGAGGGTACTTTTTATGTCAGGTCAAAATGCGTTCAAATCAGATGTTTACAGTTTTGCACTTGTACGTGAACGCATTTGTGCACTACAGGCATTTTTTTCAAGAAAATACAAGTTTTTGGGCATGAACAGCTAGAAATATGTTCACTCTAGTTAGGGAACGTCGAAAACGTGTCCAGCTGAGGGTACTTTTTATGTCAGGTCAAAATGCGTTCAAATCAAATGTTTACAGTTTTGCTCTTGTACGTGAACGCATTTGTGCACTACAGGCATTTATATCAAGATTCTCCAAGTTTTTGGGCATGAACAGCTAGAAATATGTTCACTCTAGTCAGGGAACGTCGAAAACGTGTCCAGATGAATGTACTTTTCATGTCAGGTCAAAATGCGTTCAAATCAGATGTTTACAGTATTGCACTTGTATGTGAACGCATTTGTGCACAACAGGCATTTTTATCAAGAAACTCCAAATTTTGGGGCATGAACAGCTTGAAATATGTTCACTATAGTCAGGGAACGTCGAAAACGTGTCCAGCTGAGGGTATTTTTTATGTCAGGTCAAAATGCGCTCAAATCAGATGTTTACAGTTTTGCACTTGTATGTGAACGCATTTGTGCACTACAGGCATTTTTGAAAAAACCCTCTAAGTTTTTGGACATAAACAGCTAGAAATATGTTCACTCTAGTCAGGGAACGTCGACAACGTGTCCAGCAGAGGTTACTTTTTATGTCAGGTCAAAATGCGTTCAAATCAGATGTTTACAGTTTTGCACTTGTACGTGAACGCAAATGTGCACTACAGGCATTTTTATCAAGAAACTTTAAGTTTTTGGACACAAACAGCTAAAAATATGTTTACTCTAGTCAGGAAACGTCAAAAACGTGTCCAGCAGAGGGTACTTTTTATGTCAGGTCAAAATGTGTTCAAATCAGATGTTTACAGTATTGCACTTGTACGTGAACGCATTTGTGCACTACAGGCATTTTTGTTAAGAACCTCTAAGTTTTTTGGCATGAACAGCTAGAAATATGTTCACTCTAGTCAGGGAACGTCGAAAACGTGTCCAGCAGAGGGTACTTTTTATGTCAGGTCAAAATGCGTTCAAATCAGATGTTTACAGTTTTGCACTTGTACGTGAACGCATTTGTGCACTACAGGCATTTTTTTCAAGAAAGTACAAGTTTTTGGGCATGAACAGCTAGAAATATGTTCACTCAAGTCAGGGAACGTCAAAAACGTGTCCAGCTGAGGGTACTTTTTATGTCAGGTCAAAATGCGTTCAAATCAGATGTTTACAGTTTTGCACTTGTACGTGAACGCATTTGTGCACTACAGGCATTTTTTTCAAGAAAATACAAGTTTTTGGGCATGAACAGCTAGAAATATGTTCACTCTAGTTAGGGAACGTCGAAAACGTGTCCAGCTGAGGGTACTTTTTATGTCAGGTCAAAATGCGTTCAAATCAAATGTTTACAGTTTTGCTCTTGTACGTGAACGCATTTGTGCACTACAGGCATTTATATCAAGATTCTCCAAGTTTTTGGGCATGAACAGCTAGAAATATGTTCACTCTAGTCAGGGAACGTCGAAAACGTGTCCAGATGAATGTACTTTTCATGTCAGGTCAAAATGCGTTCAAATCAGATGTTTACAGTATTGCACTTGTATGTGAACGCATTTGTGCACAACAGGCATTTTTATCAAGAAACTCCAAATTTTGGGGCATGAACAGCTTGAAATATGTTCACTATAGTCAGGGAACGTCGAAAACGTGTCCAGCTGAGGGTATTTTTTATGTCAGGTCAAAATGCGCTCAAATCAGATGTTTACAGTTTTGCACTTGTATGTGAACGCATTTGTGCACTACAGGCATTTTTGAAAAAACCCTCTAAGTTTTTGGACATAAACAGCTAGAAATATGTTCACTCTAGTCAGGGAACGTCGACAACGTGTCCAGCAGAGGTTACTTTTTATGTCAGGTCAAAATGCGTTCAAATCAGATGTTTACAGTTTTGCACTTGTACGTGAACGCAAATGTGCACTACAGGCATTTTTATTAAGAACCTCTAAGTTTTTTGGCATGAACAGCTAGAAATATGTTCACTCTAGTCAGGGAACGTCGAAAACGTGTCCAGCAGAGGGTACTTTTTATGTCAGGTCAAAATGCGCTCAAATCAGATGTTTACAGTTTTGCACTTGTACGTGAACACATTTGTGCACTACAGGCATTTTTATCAAGAAACTTTAAGTTTTTGGACATAAACAGCTAAAAATATGTTTACTCTAGTCAGGAAACGTTAAAAACGTGTCCAGCAGAGGGTTCTTTTTATGTCAGGTCAAAATGCGTTCAAATCAGATGTTTACAAATTTGCACTTGTACGTGAACGCATTTGTGCACTACAGGCATTTTTGTCAAGAAAATTCAAGTTTTTGGGCATGAACAGCTAAAAATATGTTCACTCTTGTTAGGGAACGTCGAAAACGTGTCCAGCTGAGGGTACTTTTTATGTCTGGTCAAAATGTGTTCAAATCAGATGTTTACAGTTTTGCACTTGTACCTAAACGCATTTGTGCACTACAGGCATTTTTATCAAGAAACTCCAAGTTTTTGGGCATGAACAGCTAGAAATATGTTCACTCTAGTCGGAGAACGTCAAAAACGTGTCCAGATGAATGTACTTTTTATGTCAGGTCAAAATGCGTTCAAATCAGATGTTTGCAGTATTGCACTTGTACGTAAACGCATTTGTGCACTACAGGCATTTTTGTCAAGAACCTCTAAGTTTTTTGGCATGAACAGCTAGAAATATGTTCACTCTAGTCAGGGAACGTCGAAAACGTGTCCAGCAGAGGGTACTTTTTATGTCAGGTCAAAATGCGCTCAAATCAGATGTTTACAGTTTTGCACTTGTATGTGAACGCATTTGTGCACTACAGGCATTTTTGAAAAAAACCTCCAACTTTTTGGACATAAACAGCTAGAAATATGTTCACTCTAGTCAGGGAACGTCGAAAACGTGTCCAGCAGAGGGTACTTTTTATGTCAGGTCAAAATGCGTTCAAATCAAATGTTTACAGTTTTGCACTTGTACGTGAACGCATTTGTGCACTACAGGCATTTATATCAAGAAACTCCAAGTTATTGGGCATGAACAGCTAGAAATATGTTTACTCTAATCAGGGAACGTCGAAAACGTGTCAAGATGAATGTACTTTTTATGTCAGGTCAAAATGCGTTCAAAACAGATGTTTACAGTATTGCACTTGTATGTGAACGCATTTGTGCACTACAGGCATTTTTATCAAGAAACTCTAAGTTTTCGGGCATTAACAGCTAGAAATATGTTCACTCTAGTTAGGGAACGTCGAAAACGTATCCAGCTGAGAGAACTTTTTATGTCAGGTCAAAATGCGTTCAAATCAGATGTTTACAGTTTTGCACTTGTATGTGAACGCATTTGAAATATGTTCACTATAGTCAGGGAATGTCGAAAACGTGTCCAGCTGAGGGTACTTTTTATGTCAGGTCAAAATGCGTTCAAATCAGATGTTTACAGTTTTGCACTTGTACGTGAACGCATTTGTGCACTACAGGCATTTTTTTCAAGAAAATACAAGTTTTTGGGCATAAACAGGTAGAAACTTTTTTTACTCTAGTTAGGGAACGTCGAAAACGTGTCCAGCTGTCGGTACTTTTTATGTCAGGTCAAAATGCGTTCAAATCAGATCTTTACAGTATTGCACTTGTACGTGAACGCATTTGTGCACTACAGGCATTTTTGAAAAAAACCTCCAAGTTTTTGGACATGAACAGCTAGAAATATGTTCACTCTAGTCAGGGAACGTCGAAAACGTGTCCAGCAGAGGGTGCTTTTTATGTCAGGTCAAAATGCGTTCAAATCAGATGTTTACAGTTTTGCACATGTACGTGAACGCATTTGTGCACTACAGGCATTTTTGTCAAGAAAATTCAAGTTTTTGGGCATGAACAGCTAAAAATATGTTCACTCTTGTTAGGGAACGTCGAAAACGTGTCCAGCTGAGGGTACTTTTTATGTCTGGTCAAAATGTGTTCAAATCAGATGTTTACAGTTTTGCACTTGTACCTAAACGCATTTGTGCACTACAGGCATTTTTATCAAGAAACTCCAAGTTTTTGGGCATGAACAGCTAGAAATATGTTCACTCTAGTCAGAGAACGTCAAAAACGTGTCCAGATGAATGTACTTTTTATGTCAGGTCAAAATGCGTTCAAATCAGATGTTTACAGTTTTGCACTTGTACGTGAACGCATTTGTGCACTACAGGCATTTTTGTCAAGAAAATTCAAGTTTTTGGGCATGAACAGCTAAAAATATGTTCACTCTTGTTAGGGAACGTCGAAAACGTGTCCAGCTGAGGGTACTTTTTATGTCAGGTCAAAATGCGTTCAAATCAGATGTTTACAGTTTTGCACTTGTACGTGAACGCATTTGTGCACTACAGGCATTTTTGTAAAGAAAATTCAAGTTTTTGGGCATGAACAGCTAAAAATATGTTCACTCTTGTTAGGGAACGTCGAAAACGTGTCCAGCTGAGGGTACTTTTTATGTCTGGTCAAAATGTGTTCAAATCAGATGTTTTCAGTTTTGCACTTGTACCTAAACGCATTTGTGCACTACAGGCATTTTTATCAAGAAACTCCAAGTTTTTGGGCATGAACAGCTAGAAATATGTTCACTCTAGTCAGGGAACGTCGAAAACGTGTCCAGCAGAGGGTGCTTTTTATGTCTGGTCAAAATGCGTTCAAATCAGATGTTTACAGTATTGCACTTGTACGTGAACGCATTTGTGCACTACAGGCATTTTTATCAAGAAACTTTAAGTTTTTGGACATAAACAGCTAAAAATATGTTTACTCTAGTCAGGAAACGTCAAAAACGTGTCCAGCAGAGGGTACTTTTTATGTCAGGTCAAAATGTGTTCAAATCAGATGTTTACAGTATTGCACTTAAACCTAAACGCATTTGTGCACTACAGGCATTTTTGTCAAGAACCTCTAAGTTTTTTGGCATGAACAGCTAGAAATATGTTCACTCTAGTCAGGGAACGTCGAAAACGTGTCCAGCAGAGGGTACTTTTTATGTCAGGTCAAAATGCGCTCCAATCAGATGTTTACAGTTTTGCACTTGTACGTGAACGCATTTGTGCACTACAGGCATTTTTATCAAGAAACTTTAAGTTTTTGGACATAAACAGCTAAAAATATGTTTACTCTAGTCAGGAAACGTTAAAAACGTGTCCAGCAGAGGGTTCTTTTTATGTCAGGTCAAAATGCGTTCAAATCAGATGTTTACAGTTTTGCACTTGTACGTGAACGCATTTGTGCACTACAGGCATTTTTGTCAAGAAAATTCAAGTTTTTGGGCATGAACAGCTAGAAATATGTTCACTCTTGTTAGGGAACGTCGAAAACGTGTCCAGCAGAGGGTTCTGTTTATGTCTGGTCAAAATGTGTTCAAATCAGATGTTTACAGTTTTGCACTTGTACCTGAACGCATTTGTGCACTACAGGCATTTTTATCAAGAAACTCCAAGTTATTGGGCATAAACAGCTAGAAATATGTTTACTCTAGTCAGAGAACGTCAAAAACGTGTCCAGATGAATGTACTTTTTATGTCAGGTCAAAATGCGTTCAAATCAGATGTTTACAGTTTTGCACTTGTACCTGAACGCATTTGTGCACTACAGGCATTTTTATCAAGAAACTTTAAGTTTTTGGACATAAACAGCTAAAAATATGTTTACTCTAGTCAGGAAACGTCAAAAACGTGTCCAGCAGAGGGTACTTTTTATGTCAGGTCAAAATGTGTTCAAATCAGATGTTTACAGTATTGTTCTTGTACCTAAACGCATTTGTGCACTACAGGCATTTTTGTCAAGAATCTCTAAGTTTTTGGGCATGAACAGCTAGAAATATGTTCACTCTAGTCAGGGAACGTCGAAAACGTGTCCAGCAGAGGGTGCTTTTTATGTCAGGTCAAAATGCGCTCAAATCAGATGTTTACAGTTTTGCACTTGTAAGTGAACGCATTTGTGCACTACAGGCATTTTTATCAAGAAACTTTAAGTTTTTGGACATAAACAGCTAAAAATATGTTTACTCTAGTCAGGAAACGTTAAAAACGTGTCCAGCAGAGGGTTCTTTTTATGTCAGGTCAAAATGCGTTCAAATCAGATGTTTACAGTTTTGCACTTGTACGTGAACGCATTTGTGCACTACAGGCATTTCTGTCAAGAAAATTCAAGTTCTTGGGCATGAACAGCTAGAAATATGTTCACTCTTGTTAGGGAACGTCGAAAACGTGTCCAGATGAAGGTACTTTTTATGTCTGGTCAAAATGTGTTCAAATCAGATGTTTACAGTTTTGCACTTGTACCTGAACGCATTTGTGCACTACAGGCATTTTTATCAAGAAACTCCAAGTTTTTGGGCATGAACAACTAGAAATATGTTCACTCTAGTTAGGGAACGTCGAAAACGTGTCCAGCAGAGGGTGCTTTTTATGTCAGGTCAAAATGCGTTCAAATCAGATGTTTACAGTTTTGCACATGTACGTGAACGCATTTGTGCACTACAGGCATTTTTTCAAGAAAGTACAAGTTTTTGGGCATGAACAGCTAGAAATATGTTCACTCAAGTCAGGGAACGTCAAAAACGTGTCCAGCTGAGGGTACTTTTTATGTCAGGTCAAAATGCGTTCAAATCAGATGTTTACAGTTTTGCACTTGTACGTGAACGCATTTGTGCACTACAGGCATTTTTTTCAAGAAAATACAAGTTTTTGGGCATGAACAGCTAGAAATATGTTCACTCTAGTTAGGGAACGTCGAAAACGTGTCCAGCTGAAGGTACTTTTTATGTCAGGTCAAAATGCGTTCAAATCAAATGTTTACAGTTTTGCTCTTGTACGTGAACGCATTTGTGCACTACAGGCATTTATATCAAGATTCTCCAAGTTTTTGGGCATGAACAGCTAGAAATATGTTCACTCTAGTCAGGGAACGTCGAAAACGTGTCAAGATGAATGTACTTTTCATGTCAGGTCAAAATGCGTTCAAATCAGATGTTTACAGTATTGCACTTGTATGTGAACGCATTTGTGCACAACAGGCATTTTTATCAAGAAACTCCAAATTTTGGGGCATGAACAGCTTGAAATATGTTCACTATAGTCAGGGAACGTCGAAAACGTGTCCAGCTGAGGGTATTTTTTATGTCAGGTCAAAATGCGCTCAAATCAGATGTTTACAGTTTTGCACTTGTATGTGAACGCATTTGTGCACTACAGGCATTTTTGAAAAAACCCTCTAAGTTTTTGGACATAAACAGCTAGAAATATGTTCACTCTAGTCAGGGAACGTCGACAACGTGTCCAGCAGAGGTTACTTTTTATGTCAGGTCAAAATGCGTTCAAATCAGATGTTTACAGTTTTGCACTTGTACGTGAACGCAAATGTGCACTACAGGCATTTTTATTAAGAACCTCTAAGTTTTTTGGCATGAACAGCTAGAAATATGTTCACTCTAGTCAGGGAACGTCGAAAACGTGTCCAGCAGAGGGTACTTTTTATGTCAGGTCAAAATGCGCTCAAATCAGATGTTTACAGTTTTGCACTTGTACGTGAACACATTTGTGCACTACAGGCATTTTTATCAAGAAACTTTAAGTTTTTGGACATAAACAGCTAAAAATATGTTTACTCTAGTCAGGAAACGTTAAAAACGTGTCCAGCAGAGGGTTCTTTTTATGTCAGGTCAAAATGCGTTCAAATCAGATGTTTACAAATTTGCACTTGTACGTGAACGCATTTGTGCACTACAGGCATTTTTGTCAAGAAAATTCAAGTTTTTGGGCATGAACAGCTAAAAATATGTTCACTCTTGTTAGGGATTGTCGAAAACGTGTCCAGCTGAGGGTACTTTTTATGTCTGGTCAAAATGTGTTCAAATCAGATGTTTACAGTTTTGCACTTGTACCTAAACGCATTTGTGCACTACAGGCATTTTTATCAAGAAACTCCAAGTTTTTGGGCATGAACAGCTAGAAATATGTTCACTCTAGTCGGAGAACGTCAAAAACGTGTCCAGATGAATGTACTTTTTATGTCAGGTCAAAATGCGTTCAAATCAGATGTTTGCAGTATTGCACTTGTACGTAAACGCATTTGTGCACTACAGGCATTTTTGTCAAGAACCTCTAAGTTTTTTGGCATGAACAGCTAGAAATATGTTCACTCTAGTCAGGGAACGTCGAAAACGTGTCCAGCAGAGGGTACTTTTTATGTCAGGTCAAAATGCGCTCAAATCAGATGTTTACAGTTTTGCACTTGTATGTGAACGCATTTGTGCACTACAGGCATTTTTGAAAAAAACCTCCAACTTTTTGGACATAAACAGCTAGAAATATGTTCACTCTAGTCAGGGAACGTCGAAAACGTGTCCAGCAGAGGGTACTTTTTATGTCAGGTCAAAATGCGTTCAAATCAAATGTTTACAGTTTTGCACTTGTACGTGAACGCATTTGTGCACTACAGGCATTTATATCAAGAAACTCCAAGTTATTGGGCATGAACAGCTAGAAATATGTTTACTCTAGTCAGGGAACGTCGAAAACGTGTCAAGATGAATGTACTTTTTATGTCAGGTCAAAATGCGTTCAAAACAGATGTTCACAGTATTGCACTTGTATGTGAACGCATTTGTGCACTACAGGCATTTTTATCAAGAAACTCTAAGTTTTCGGGCATTAACAGCTAGAAATATGTTCACTCTAGTTAGGGAACGTCGAAAACGTATCCAGCTGAGAGAACTTTTTATGTCAGGTCAAAATGCGTTCAAATCAGATGTTTACAGTTTTGCACTTGTATGTGAACGCATTTGAAATATGTTCACTATAGTCAGGGAATGTCGAAAACGTGTCCAGCTGAGGGTACTTTTTATGTCAGGTCAAAATGCGTTCAAATCAGATGTTTACAGTTTTGCACTTGTACGTGAACGCATTTGTGCACTACAGGCATTTTTTTCAAGAAAATACAAGTTTTTGGGCATAAACAGGTAGAAACTTTTTTTACTCTAGTTAGGGAACGTCGAAAACGTGTCCAGCTGTCGGTACTTTTTATGTCAGGTCAAAATGCGTTCAAATCAGATCTTTACAGTATTGCACTTGTACGTGAACGCATTTGTGCACTACAGGCATTTTTGAAAAAAACCTCCAAGTTTTTGGACATGAACAGCTAGAAATATGTTCACTCTAGTCAGGGAACGTCGAAAACGTGTCCAGCAGAGGGTGCTTTTTATGTCAGGTCAAAATGCGTTCAAATCAGATGTTTACAGTTTTGCACATGTACGTGAACGCATTTGTGCACTACAGGCATTTTTGTCAAGAAAATTCAAGTTTTTGGGCATGAACAGCTAAAAATATGTTCACTCTTGTTAGGGAACGTCGAAAACGTGTCCAGCTGAGGGTACTTTTTATGTCTGGTCAAAATGTGTTCAAATCAGATGTTTACAGTTTTGCACTTGTACCTAAACGCATTTGTGCACTACAGGCATTTTTATCAAGAAACTCCAAGTTTTTGGGCATGAACAGCTAGAAATATGTTCACTCTAGTCAGGGAACGTCAAAAACGTGTCCAGATGAATGTACTTTTTATGTCAGGTCAAAATGCGTTCAAATCAGATGTTTGCAGTATTGCACTTGTACGTAAACGCATTTGTGCACTACAGGCATTTTTGTCAAGAACCTCTAAGTTTTTTGGCATGAACAGCTAGAAATATGTTCACTCTAGTCAGGGAACGTCGAAAACGTGTCCAGCAGAGGTTACTTTTTATGTCAGGTCAAAATGCGTTCAAATCAGATGTTTACAGTTTTGCACTTGTACGTGAACGCATTTGTGCACTACAGGCATTTTTATCAAGAAACTTTAAGTTTTTGGACATAAACAGCTAAAAATATGTTTACTCTAGTCAGGAAACGTCAAAAACGTGTCCAGCAGAGGGTACTTTTTATGTCAGGTCAAAATGTGTTCAAATCAGATGTTTACAGTATTGCACTTGTACGTGAACGCATTTGTGCACTACAGGCATTTTTGTTAAGAACCTCTAAGTTTTTTGGCATGAACAGCTAGAAATATGTTCACTCTAGTCAGGGAACGTCGAAAACGTGTCCAGCAGAGGGTACTTTTTATGTCAGGTCAAAATGCGCTCAAATCAGATGTTTACAGTTTTGCACTTGTACGTGAACGCATTTGTGCACTACAGGCATTTTTATCAAGAAACTTTAAGTTTTTGGACATAAACAGCTAAAAATATGTTTACTCTAGTCAGGAAACGTTAAAAACGTGTCCAGCAGAGGGTTCTTTTTATGTCAGGTCAAAATGCGTTCAAATCAGATGTTTACAAATTTGCACTTGTACGTGAACGCATTTGTGCACTACAGGCATTTTTGTCAAGAAAATTCAAGTTTTTGGGCATGAACAGCTAAAAATATGTTCACTCTTGTTAGGGAACGTCGAAAACGTGTCCAGCTGAGGGTACTTTTTATGTCTGGTCAAAATGCGTTCAAATCAGATGTTTACAGTTTTGCACTTGTATGTGAACGCATTTGAAATATGTTCACTATAGTCAGGGAATGTCGAAAACGTGTCCAGCTGAGGGTACTTTTTATGTCAGGTCAAAATGCGTTCAAATCAGATGTTTACAGTTTTGCACTTGTACGTGAACGCATTTGTGCACTACAGGCATTTTTTTCAAGAAAATACAAGTTTTTGGGCATAAACAGGTAGAAACTTTTTTTACTCTAGTTAGGGAACGTCGAAAACGTGTCCAGCTGTCGGTACTTTTTATGTCAGGTCAAAATGCGTTCAAATCAGATCTTTACAGTATTGCACTTGTACGTGAACGCATTTGTGCACTACAGGCATTTTTGAAAAAAACCTCCAAGTTTTTGGACATGAACAGCTAGAAATATGTTCACTCTAGTCAGGGAACGTCGAAAACGTGTCCAGCAGAGGGTGCTTTTTATGTCAGGTCAAAATGCGTTCAAATCAGATGTTTACAGTTTTGCACATGTACGTGAACGCATTTGTGCACTACAGGCATTTTTGTCAAGAAAATTCAAGTTTTTGGGCATGAACAGCTAAAAATATGTTCACTCTTGTTAGGGAACGTCGAAAACGTGTCCAGCTGAGGGTACTTTTTATGTCTGGTCAAAATGTGTTCAAATCAGATGTTTACAGTTTTGCACTTGTACCTAAACGCATTTGTGCACTACAGGCATTTTTATCAAGAAACTCCAAGTTTTTGGGCGTGAACAGCTAGAAATATGTTCACTCTAGTCAGAGAACGTCAAAAACGTGTCCAGATGAATGTACTTTTTATGTCAGGTCAAAATGCGTTCAAATCAGATGTTTACAGTTTTGCACTTGTACGTGAACGCATTTGTGCACTACAGGCATTTTTGTCAAGAAAATTCAAGTTTTTGGGCATGAACAGCTAAAAATATGTTCACTCTTGTTAGGGAACGTCGAAAACGTGTCCAGCTGAGGGTACTTTTTATGTCAGGTCAAAATGCGTTCAAATCAGATGTTTACAGTTTTGCACTTGTACGTGAACGCATTTGTGCACTACAGGCATTTTTGTAAAGAAAATTCAAGTTTTTGGGCATGAACAGCTAAAAATATGTTCACTCTTGTTAGGGAACGTCGAAAACGTGTCCAGCTGAGGGTACTTTTTATGTCTGGTCAAAATGTGTTCAAATCAGATGTTTTCAGTTTTGCACTTGTACCTAAACGCATTTGTGCACTACAGGCATTTTTATCAAGAAACTCCAAGTTTTTGGGCATGAACAGCTAGAAATATGTTCACTCTAGTCAGAGAACGTCAAAAACGTGTCCAGATGAATGTACTTTTTATGTCAGGTCAAAATGCGTTCAAATCAGATGTTTGCAGTATTGCACTTGTACGTAAACGCATTTGTGCACTACAGGCATTTTTGTCAAGAACCTCTAAGTTTTTTGGCATGAACAGCTAGAAATATGTTCACTCTAGTCAGGGAACGTCGAAAACGTGTCCAGCAGAGGTTACTTTTTATGTCAGGTCAAAATGCGTTCAAATCAGATGTTTACAGTTTTGCACTTGTACGTGAACGCATTTGTGCACTACAGGCATTTTTATCAAGAAACTTTAAGTTTTTGGACATAAACAGCTAAAAATATGTTTACTCTAGTCAGGAAACGTCAAAAACGTGTCCAGCAGAGGGTACTTTTTATGTCAGGTCAAAATGTGTTCAAATCAGATGTTTACAGTATTGCACTTGTACGTGAACGCATATGTGCACTACAGGCATTTTTGTTAAGAACCTCTAAGTTTTTTGGCATGAACAGCTAGAAATATGTTCACTCTAGTCAGGGAACGTCGAAAACGTGTCCAGCAGAGGGTACTTTTTATGTCAGGTCAAAATGCGCTCAAATCAGATGTTTACAGTTTTGCACTTGTACGTGAACGCATTTGTGCACTACAGGCATTTTTATCAAGAAACTTTAAGTTTTTGGACATAAACAGCTAAAAATATGTTTACTCTAGTCAGGAAACGTTAAAAACGTGTCCAGCAGAGGGTTCTTTTTATGTCAGGTCAAAATGCGTTCAAATCAGATGTTTACAAATTTGCACTTGTACGTGAACGCATTTGTGCACTACAGGCATTTTTGTCAAGAAAATTCAAGTTTTTGGGCATGAACAGCTAAAAATATGTTCACTCTTGTTAGGGAACGTCGAAAACGTGTCCAGCTGAGGGTACTTTTTATGTCTGGTCAAAATGTGTTCAAATCAGATGTTTACAGTTTTGCACTTGTACCTAAACGCATTTGTGCACTACAGGCATTTTTATCAAGAAACTCCAAGTTTTCGGGCATGAACAGCTAGAAATATGTTCACTCTAGTCAGAGAACGTCAAAAACGTGTCCAGATGAATGTACTTTTTATGTCAGGTCAAAATGCGTTCAAATCAGATGTTTGCAGTATTGCACTTGTACGTAAACGCATTTGTGCACTACAGGCATTTTTGTCAAGAACCTCTAAGTTTTTTGGCATGAACAGCTAGAAATATGTTCACTCTAGTCAGGGAACGTCGAAAACGTGTCCAGCAGAGGGTACTTTTTATGTCAGGTCAAAATGCGCTCAAATCAGATGTTTACAGTTTTGCACTTGTATGTGAACGCATTTGTGCACTAAAGGCATTTTTGAAAAAAACCTCCAACTTTTTGGACATAAACAGCTAGAAATATGTTCACTCTAGTCAGGGAACGTCGAAAACGTGTCCAGCAGAGGGTACTTTTTATGTCAGGTCAAAATGCGTTCAAATCAAATGTTTACAGTTTTGCACTTGTACGTGAACGCATTTGTGCACTACAGGCATTTATATCAAGAAACTCCAAGTTATTGGGCATGAACAGCTAGAAATATGTTTACTCTAGTCAGGGAACGTCGAAAACGTGTCAAGATGAATGTACTTTTTATGTCAGGTCAAAATGCGTTCAAAACAGATGTTTACAGTATTGCACTTGTATGTGAACGCATTTGTGCACTACAGGCATTTTTATCAAGAAACTCCAAGTTTTCGGGCATTAACAGCTAGAAATATGTTCACTCTAGTTAGGGAACGTCGAAAACGTATCCAGCTGAGAGAACTTTTTATGTCAGGTCAAAATGCGTTCAAATCAGATGTTTACAGTTTTGCACTTGTATGTGAACGCATTTGAAATATGTTCACTATAGTCAGGGAATGTCGAAAACGTGTCCAGCTGAGGGTACTTTTTATGTCAGGTCAAAATGCGTTCAAATCAGATGTTTACAGTTTTGCACTTGTACGTGAACGCATTTGTGCACTACAGGCATTTTTTTCAAGAAAATACAAGTTTTTGGGCATAAACAGGTAGAAACTTTTTTTACTCTAGTTAGGGAACGTCGAAAACGTGTCCAGCTGTCGGTACTTTTTATGTCAGGTCAAAATGCGTTCAAATCAGATCTTTACAGTATTGCACTTGTACGTGAACGCATTTGTGCACTACAGGCATTTTTGAAAAAAACCTCCAAGTTTTTGGACATGAACAGCTAGAAATATGTTCACTCTAGTCAGGGAACGTCGAAAACGTGTCCAGCAGAGGGTCCTTTTTATGTCAGGTCAAAATGCGTTCAAATCAGATGTTTACAGTTTTGCACATGTACGTGAACGCATTTGTGCACTACAGGCATTTTTGTCAAGAAAATTCAAGTTTTTGGGCATGAACAGCTAAAAATATGTTCACTCTTGTTAGGGAACGTCGAAAACGTGTCCAGCTGAGGGTACTTTTTATGTCTGGTCAAAATGCGTTCAAATCAGATGTTTACAGTTTTGCACTTGTACCTAAACGCATTTGTGCACTACAGGCACTTTTATCAAGAAACTCCAAGTTTTTGGGCATGAACAGCTAGAAATATGTTCACTCTAGTCAGAGAACGTCAAAAACGTGTCCAGATGAATGTTTTTTTTATGTCAGGTCAAAATGCGTTCAAATCAGATTTTTGCAGTATTGCACTTGTACGTAAACGCATTTGTGCACTACAGGCATTTTTGTCAAGAAAATTCAAGTTTTTTGGCATGAACAGCTAGAAATATGTTCACTCTAGTCAGGGAACGTCGAAAACGTGTCCAGCAGAGGGTACTTTTTATGTCAGGTCAAAATGCGCTCAAATCAGATGTTTACAGTTTTGCACTTGTATGTGAACGCATTTGTGCACTACAGGCATTTTTGAAAAAAACCTCCAACTTTTTGGACATAAACAGCTAGAAATATGTTCACTCTAGTCAGGGAACGTCGAAAACGTGTCCAGCAGAGGGTACTTTTTATGTCAGGTCAAAATGCGTTCAAATCAAATGTTTACAGTTTTGCACTTGTACGTGAACGCATTTGTGCACTACAGGCATTTTTATCAAGAAACTCTAAGTTTTCGGGCATTAACAGCTAGAAATATGTTCACTCTAGTTAGGGAACGTCGAAAAAGTATCCAGCTGAGAGAACTTTTTATGTCAGGTCAAAATGCGTTCAAATCAGATGTTTACAGTTTTGCACTTGTATGTGAACGCATTTGAAATATGTTCACTATAGTCAGGGAATGTCGAAAACGTGTCCAGCTGAGGGTACTTTTTATGTCAGGTCAAAATGCGTTCAAATCAGATGTTTACAGTTTTGCACTTGTACGTGAACGCATTTGTGCACTACAGGCATTTTTTTCAAGAAAATACAAGTTTTTGGGCATAAACAGGTAGAAACTTTTTTTACTCTAGTTAGGGAACGTCGAAAACGTGTCCAGCTGTCGGTACTTTTTATGTCAGGTCAAAATGCGTTCAAATCAGATCTTTACAGTATTGCACTTGTACGTGAACGCATTTGTGCACTACAGGCATTTTTGAAAAAAACCTCCAAGTTTTTGGACATGAACAGCTAGAAATATGTTCACTCTAGTCAGGGAACGTCGAAAACGTGTCCAGCAGAGGGTGCTTTTTATGTCAGGTCAAAATGCGTTCAAATCAGATGTTTACAGTTTTGCACATGTACGTGAACGCATTTGTGCACTACAGGCATTTTTTCAAGAAAGTACAAGTTTTTGGGCATGAACAGCTAGAAATATGTTCACTCAAGTCAGGGAACGTCAAAAACGTGTCCAGCTGAGGGTACTTTTTATGTCAGGTCAAAATGCGTTCAAATCAGATGTTTACAGTTTTGCACTTGTACGTGAACGCATTTGTGCACTACAGGCATTTTTTTCAAGAAAATACAAGTTTTTGGGCATGAACAGCTAGAAATATGTTCACTCTAGTTAGGGAACGTCGAAAACGTGTCCAGCTGAGGGTACTTTTTATGTCAGGTCAAAATGCGTTCAAATCAAATGTTTACAGTTTTGCACTTGTACGTGAACGCATTTGTGCACTACAGGCATTTATATCAAGAAACTCCAAGTTTTTGGGCATGAACAGCTAGAAATATGTTCACTCTAGTCAGTGAACGTCGAAAACGTGTCCAGATGAATGTACTTTTCATGTCAGGTCAAAATGCGTTCAAATCAGATGTTTACAGTTTTGCACTTGTATGTGAACGCATTTGTGCACAACAGGCATTTTTATCAAGAAACTCCAAATTTTGGGGCTAGAACAGCTTGAAATATGTTCACTATAGTCAGGGAACGTCGAAAACGTGTCCAGCTGAGGGTATTTTTTATGTCAGGTCAAAATGCGCTCAAATCAGATGTTTACAGTTTTGCACTTGTATGTGAACGCATTTGTGCACTACAGGCATTTTTGAAAAAACCCTCTAAGTTTTTGGACATAAACAGCTAGAAATATGTTCACTCTAGTCAGGGAACGTCGAAAACGTGTCCAACAGAGGGTACTTTTTATGTCAGGTCAAAATGCGTTCAAATCAGATGTTTACAGTTTTGCACTTGTACGTGAACGCATTTGTGCACTACAGGCATTTTTATCAAGAAACTTTAAGTTTTTGGACATAAACAGCTAAAAATATGTTTACTCTAGTCAGGAAACGTTAAAAACGTGTCCAGCAGAGGGTTATTTTTATGTCAGGTCAAAATACGTTCAAATCAGATGTTTACAGTTTTGCACTTGTACGTGAACGCATTTGTGCACTACAGGCATTTTTGTCAAGAAAATTCAAGTTTTTGGGCATGAACAGCTAGAAATATGTTCACTCTTGTTAGGGAACGTCGAAAACGTGTCCAGCTGAGGGTACTTTTTATGTCTGGTCAAAATGTGTTCAAATCAGATGTTTACAGTTTTGCACTTGTACCTAAACGCATTTGTGCACTACAGGCATTTTTATTAAGAAACTCCAAGTCTTTGGGCATGAACAGCTAGAAATATGTTCACTCTAGTCAGGGAACGTCAAAAACGTATCCAGCAGAGGGTACTTTTTATGTCAGGTCAAAATGCGTTCAAATCAGATGTTTACAGTTTTGCACTTGTACGTGAACGCATTTGTGCACTACAGGCATTTTTTTCAAGAAACTCCAAGTTATTGGGCATGAACAGCTAGAAATATGTTTACTCTAGTCAGAGAACGTCAAAAACGTGTCCAGATGAATGTACTTTTTATGTCAGGTCAAAATGCGTTCAAATCAGATGTTTGCAGTATTGCACTTGTACGTAAACGCATTTGTGCACTACAGGCATTTTTGTCAAGAACCTCTAAGTTTTTTGGCATGAACAGCTAGAAATATGTTCACTCTAGTCAGGGAACGTCGAAAACGTGTCCAGCAGAGGGTACTTTTTATGTCAGGTCAAAATGCGCTCAAATCAGATGTTTACAGTTTTGCACTTGTATGTGAACGCATTTGTGCACTACAGGCATTTTTGAAAAAAACCTCCAACTTTTTGGACATAAACAGCTAGAAATATGTTCACTCTAGTCAGGGAACGTCGAAAACGTGTCCAGCAGAAGGTACTTTTTATGTCAGGTCAAAATGCGTTCAAATCAAATGTTTACAGTTTTGCACTTGTACGTGAACGCATTTGTGCACTACAGGCATTTCTATCAAGAAACTCCAAGTTATTGGGCATGAACAGCTAGAAATATGTTTACTCTAGTCAGGGAACGTCGAAAACGTGTCAAGATGAATGTACTTTTTATGTCAGGTCAAAATGCGTTCAAAACAGATGTTTACAGTATTGCACTTGTATGTGAACGCATTTGTGCACTACAGGGATTTTTATCAAGAAACTCCAAGTTTTCGGGCATTAACAGCTAGAAATATGTTCACTCTAGTTAGGGAACGTCGAAAACGTATCCAGCTGAGAGAACTTTTTATGTCAGGTCAAAATGCGTTCAAATCAGATGTTTACAGTTTTGCACTTGTATGTGAACGCATTTGAAATATGTTCACTATAGTCAGGGAATGTCGAAAACGTGTCCAGCTGAGGGTACTTTTTATGTCAGGTCAAAATGCGTTCAAATCAGATGTTTACAGTTTTGCACTTGTACGTGAACGCATTTGTGCACTACAGGCATTTTTTTCAAGAAAATACAAGTTTTTGGGCAAAAACAGGTAGAAACTTTTTTACTCTAGTTAGGGAACGTCGAAAACGTGTCCAGCTGTCGGTACTTTTTATGTCAGGTCAAAATGCGTTCAAATCAGATCTTTACAGTATTGCACTTGTACGTGAACGCATTTGTGCACTACAGGCATTTTTTTCAAGAAACTCCAAGTTATTGGGCATGAACAGCTAGAAATATGTTTACTCTAGTCAGAGAACGTCAAAAACGTGTCCAGATGAATGTACTTTTTATGTCAGGTCAAAATGCGTTCAAATCAGATGTTTGCAGTATTGCACTTGTACGTAAACGCATTTGTGCACTACAGGCATTTTTGTCAAGAACCTCTAAGTTTTTTGGCATGAACAGCTAGAAATATGTTCACTCTAGTCAGGGAACGTCGAAAACGTGTCCAGCAGAGGGTACTTTTTATGTCAGGTCAAAATGCGCTCAAATCAGATGTTTACAGTTTTGCACTTGTATGTGAACGCATTTGTGCACTACAGGCATTTTTGAAAAAAACCTCCAACTTTTTGGACATAAACAGCTAGAAATATGTTCACTCTAGTCAGGGAACGTCGAAAACGTGTCCAGCAGAAGGTACTTTTTATGTCAGGTCAAAATGCGTTCAAATCAAATGTTTACAGTTTTGCACTTGTACGTGAACGCATTTGTGCACTACAGGCATTTCTATCAAGAAACTCCAAGTTATTGGGCATGAACAGCTAGAAATATGTTTACTCTAGTCAGGGAACGTCGAAAACGTGTCAAGATGAATGTACTTTTTATGTCAGGTCAAAATGCGTTCAAAACAGATGTTTACAGTATTGCACTTGTATGTGAACGCATTTGTGCACTACAGGCATTTTTATCAAGAAACTCCAAGTTTTCGGGCATTAACAGCTAGAAATATGTTCACTATAGTCAGGGAATGTCGAAAACGTGTCCAGCTGAGGGTACTTTTTATGTCAGGTCAAAATGCGTTCAAATCAGATGTTTACAGTTTTGCACTTGTACGTGAACGCATTTGTGCACTACAGGCATTTTTTTCAAGAAAATACAAGTTTTTGGGCAAAAACAGGTAGAAACTTTTTTACTCTAGTTAGGGAACGTCGAAAACGTGTCCAGCTGTCGGTACTTTTTATGTCAGGTCAAAATGCGTTCAAATCAGATCTTTACAGTATTGCACTTGTACGTGAACGCATTTGTGCACTACAGGCATTTTTATCAAGAAACTCTAAGTTTTTGGGCATAAACAGCTAGAAATATGTTCACTCTAGTCTGGGAACGTCGAAAACGTGTACAGCTGAGGATACATTTTATGTCAGGTCAAAATGCGTTCAAATCAGATGTTCACAGTTTTGCACTTGTAAGTGAACGCATTTGTGCACTACAGGCATTTTTATCAAGAAACTCCAAGTTTTCGGGCATTAACAGCTAGAAATATGTTCACTCTAGTTAGGGAACGTCGAAAACGTATCCAGCTGAGAGAACTTTTTATGTCAGGTCAAAATGCGTTCAAATCAGATGTTTACAGTTTTGCTTTTGTACGTGAACGCATTTGTGCACTACAGGCATTTTTATCAAGAAACTCCAAGTTTTTGGGCATGAACAGCTAGAAATATGTTCACTCTAGTCAGGGAACGTCGAAACGTGTCCAGCAGAGTGTACTTTTTATGTCAGGTCAAAATGCGTTCAAATCAGATGTTTACAGTTTTGCACTTGTACGTGAACGCATTTGTGCACTACAGGCATTTTTATCAAGAAACTCTAAGTTTTTGGGCATGAACAGCTAGAAATATGTTCATTCTAGTTAGGGAACGTCGAAAACGTGTCCAGCTGAGGGTACTTTTTATGTCAGGTCAAAATGCGTTCAAATCAGATGTTTGCAGTATTGCACTTGTACGTAAACGCATTTGTGCACTACAGGCATTTTTGTCAAGAACCTCTAAGTTTTTTGGCATGAACAGTTAGAAATATGTTCACTCTAGTCAGGGAACGTCGAAAACGTGTCCAGCAGAGGGTACTTTTTATGTCAGGTCAAAATGCGCTCAAATCAGATGTTTACAGTTTTGCACTTGTATGTGAACGCATTTGTGCACTACAGGCATTTTTGAAAAAAACCTCCAACTTTTTGGACATAAACAGCTAGAAATATGTTCACTCTAGTCAGGGAACGTCGAAAACGTGTCCAGCAGAGGGTACTTTTTATGTCAGGTCAAAATGCGTTCAAATCAAATGTTTACAGTTTTGCACTTGTACGTGAACGCATTTGTGCACTACAGGCATTTATATCAAGAAACTCCAAGTTATTGGGCATGAACAGCTAGAAATATGTTCACTCTAGTTAGGGAACGTCGAAAACGTATCCAGCTGAGGGTACTTTTTATGTCAGGTCAAAATGCGTTCAAATCAGATGTTTACAGTTTTGCACTTGTATGTGAACGCATTTGTGCACTACAGGCATTTTTATCAAGAAACTCCAAGTTTTCGGGCATTAACAGCTAGAAATATGTTCACTCTAGTTAGAGAACGTCGAAAACGTATCCAGCTGAGGGTACTTTTTATGTCAGGTCAAAATGCGTTCAAATCAGATGTTTACAGTTTTGCACTTGTATGTGAACGCATTTGTGCACTACAGGCATTTTTGAAAAAAACCTCCAACTTTTTGGACATAAACAGCTAGAAATATGTTCACTCTAGTCAGGGAACGTCGAAAACGTGTCAAGATGAATGTACTTTTTATGTCAGGTCAAAATGCGTTCAAATCAGATGTTTACAGTATTGCACTTGTATGTGAACGCATTTGTGCACTACAGGCATTTTTATCAAGAAACTCCAAGTTATTGGGCATTAACAGCTAGAAATATGTTCACTCTAGTTAGGGAACGTCGAAAACGTATCCAGCTGAGAGAACTTTTTATGTCAGGTCAAAATGCGTTCAAATCAGATGTTTACAGTTTTGCACTTGTATGTGAACGCATTTGAAATATGTTCACTATAGTCAGGGAATGTCGAAAACGTGTCCAGCTGAGGGTACTTTTTATGTCAGGTCAAAATGCGTTCAAATCAGATGTTTACAGTTTTGCACTTGTACGTGAACGAATTTGTGCACTACAGGCATTTTTTTTTTCAAGAAAGTACAAGTTTTTGGGCATAAACAGGTAGAAACTTTTTTTACTCTAGTTAGGGAACGTCGAAAACGTGTCCAGCTGTCGGTACTTTTTATGTCAGGTCAAAAGCGTTCAAATCAGATGTTTACAGTATTGCACTTGTACGTGAACGCATTTGTGCACTACAGGCATTTTTATCAAGAAACTCCAAGTTTTTGGGCATGAACAGCTAGAAATATGTTCACTCTAGTCAGGAAACGTCGAAAACGTGTCCAGCTGAGAGAACTTTTTATGTCAGGTCAAAATGCGTTCAAATCAGATGTTTACAGTTTTGCACTTGTATGTGAACGCATTTGTGCACTACAGGCATTTTTATCAAGAAACTCCAAGTTTTCGGGCATTAACAGCTAGAAATATGTTCACTCTAGTTAGGGAACGTCGAAAACGTATCCAGCTGAGAGAACTTTTTATGTCAGGTCAAAATGCGTTCAAATCAGATGTTTACAGTTTTGCTTTTGTACGTGAATGCATTTGTGCACTACAGGCATTTTTATAAAGAAACTCCAAGTTTTTGGGCATGAACAGCTAGAAATATGTTCACTCTAGTCAGGGAACGTCGAAACGTGTCCAGCAGAGTGTACTTTTTATGTCAGGTCAAAATGCGTTCAAATCAGATGTTTACAGTTTTGCACTTGTACGTGAACGCATTTGTGCACTACAGGCATTTTTATCAAGAAACTCTAAGTTTTTGGGCATGAACAGCTAGAAATATGTTCATTCTAGTTAGGGAACGTCGAAAACGTGTCCAGCTGAGGGTACTTTTTATGTCAGGTCAAAATGCGTTCAAATCAGATGTTCACAGTTTTGCACTTGTACGTGAACGCATTTGTGCACTACAGGCATTTTTATCAAGAAACTCTAAGTTTTTGGGCATGAACAGCTAGAAATATGTTCATTCTAGTTAGGGAACGTCGAAAACGTGTCCCGCTGAGGGTACTTTTTATGTCAGGTCAAAATGCGTTCAAATCAGATGTTCACAGTATTGCAATTGTATGTGAACGCATTTGTGCACTACAGGCATTTTTAACAAAAATTTCCAAGTTTTTTGGCATGAAAAACTAGGAATATGTTCACTCTAGTTAGGGAACGTCGAAAACGTGTCCAGCTGAGGGTACTTTTTATGTCAGGTCAAAATGCATTCAAATCAGATGTTTACAGTTGTGCACTTGTACGTGAACGCATTTGTGCACTACAGGTATTTGATTAACAAACTCCAAGTTTTTGGGCATGAACAGGTAGAAAATTTTTTTACACTAGTTAGGGAACGTCGAAAACGTGTCCAGCAGAGGGTACTTTTTATGTCAGGTCAAAATGCGTTCAAATCAGATGTTTACAGTTTTGCACTTGTATGTGAACGCATTTGTGCACTACAGGCATTTTTATCAAGAAACTCCAAGTTTTCGGGCATGAACAGCTAGAAATATGTTCACTCTAGTTAGGGAACGTCGAAAACGTATCCAGCTGAGAGAACTTTTTATGTCAGATTAAAATGCGTTCAAATCAGATGTTCACAGTTTTGCACTTGTACGTGAACGCATTTGTGCACTACAGGCATTTTTATAAAGAAACTCCAAGTTTTTGGGCATGAACAGCTAGAAATATGTTCATTCTAGTTAGGGAACGTCGAAAACGTGTCCAGCTGAGGGTACTTTTTATGTCAGGTCAAAATGCGTTCAAATCAGATGTTTACAGTTTTGCACTTGTACGTGAACGCATTTGTGCACTACAGGCATTTTTTTCAAGAAAATACAAGTTTTTGGGCGATGAACAGCTAGAAATATGTTCACTCTAGTTAGGGAACGTCGAAAACGTGTCCAGCTGAGGGTACTTTTTATGTCAGGTTAAAATGCGTTCAAATCAAATGTTTACAGTTTTGCACTTGTACGTGAACGCATTTGTGCACTACAGGCATTTTTTTTTTCAAGAAAATACAAGTTTTTGGGCATGAACAGCTAGAAATATGTTCACTCTAGTCAGGGAACGTCGAAAACGTGTCCAGCAGAGTGTACTTTTTATGTCAGGTCAAAATGCGTTCAAATCAGATGTTTACAGTTTTGCACTTGTACGTGAACGCATTTGTGCACTACAGGCATTTTTTTTTAAGAAAATACAAGTTTTTTGGGCATGAACAGCTAGAAATATGTTTACTCTAGTCTGGGAACGTCGAAAACGTGTCCAGCTGAGGGTACTTTTTATGTCAGGTCAAAATGCATTCAAATCAGATGTTTACAGTTGTGCACTTGTACATGAACGCATTTGTGCACTACAGGTATTTGATTAACAAACTCCAAGTTTTTGGGCATGAACAGGTAGAAAATTTTTATACACTAGTTAGGGAACGTCGAAAACGTGTCCAGCAGAGGGTACTTTTTATGTCAGGTCAAAATGCGTTCAAATCAGATGTTTACAGTTTTGCACTTGTATGTGAACGCATTTGTGCACTACAGGCATTTTTATCAAGAAACTCCAAGTTTTCGGGCATGAACAGCTAGAAATATGTTCACTCTAGTTAGGGAACGTCGAAAACGTATCCAGCTGAGAGAACTTTTTATGTCAGGTCAAAATGCGTTCAAATCAGATGTTTACAGTTTTGCATTTGTACGTGAACGCATTTGTGCACTACAGGCATTTTTATAAAGAAACTCCAAGTTTTTGGGCATGAACAGCTAGAAATATGTTCACTCTAGTCAGGGAACGTCGAAAACGTGTCCAGCAGAGTGTACTTTTTATGTCAGGTCAAAATGCGTTCAAATCAGATGTTTACAGTTTTGCACTTGTACGTGAACGCATTTGTGCAATACAGGCATTTTTATCAAGAAACTCTAAGTTTTTGGGCATGAACAGCGAGAAATATGTTCATTCTAGTTAGGGAACGTCGAAAACGTGTCCAGCTGAGGGTACTTTTTATGTCAGGTTAAAATGCGTTCAAATCAGATGTTCACAGTTTTGCACTTGTACGTGAACGCATTTGTGCACTACAGGCATTTTTATAAAGAAACTCCAAGTTTTTGGGCATGAACAGCTAGAAATATGTTCATTCTAGTTAGGGAACGTCGAAAACGTGTCCAGCTGAGGGTACTTTTTATGTCAGGTCAAAATGCGTTCAAATCAGATGTTTACAGTTTTGCACTTGTACGTGAACGCATTTGTGCACTACAGGCATTTTTTTCAAGAAAATACAAGTTTTTGGGCATGAAGAGCTAGCAATATGTTCACTCTAGTTAGGGAACGTCGAAAACGTGTCCAGCTGAGGGTACTTTTTATGTCAGGTTAAAATGCGTTCAAATCAAATGTTTACAGTTTTGTACTTGTACGTGAACGCATTTGTGCACTACAGGCATTTTTTTTTTCAAGAAAATACAAGTTTTTGGGCATGAACAGCTAGAAATATGTTCACTCTAGTCAGGGAACGTCGAAAACGTGTCCAGCAGAGTGTACTTTTTATGTCAGGTCAAAATGCGTTCAAATCAGATGTTTACAGTTTTGCACTTGTACGTGAACGCATTTGTGCACTACAGGCATTTTTATCAAGAAACTCTAAGTTTTTGGGCATGAACAGCGAGAAATATGTTCATTCTAGTTAGGGAACGTCGAAAACGTGTCCAGCTGAGGGTACTTTTTATGTCAGGTTAAAATGCGTTCAAATCAGATGTTCACAGTTTTGCACTTGTACGTGAACGCATTTGTGCACTACAGGCATTTTTATAAAGAAATTCCAAGTTTTTGGGCATGAACAGCTAGAAATATGTTCACTCTAGTCAGGGAACGTCGAAAACGTATCCAGCTGAGAGAACTTTTTATGTCAGGTTAAAATGCGTTCAAATCAGATGTTCACAGTTTTGCACTTGTACGTGAACGCATTTGTGCACTACAGGCATTTTTTTCAAGAAAATACAAGTTTTTGGGCATGAAGAGCTAGCAATATGTTCACTCTAGTTAGGGAACGTCGAAAACGTGTCCAGCTGAGGGTACTTTTTATGTCAGGTTAAAATGCGTTCAAATCAAATGTTTACAGTTTTGTACTTGTACGTGAACGCATTTGTGCACTACAGGCATTTTTTTTTTCAAGAAAATACAAGTTTTTGGGCATGAACAGCTAGAAATATGTTCACTCTAGTCAGGGAACGTCGAAAACGTGTCCAGCAGAGTGTACTTTTTATGTCAGGTCAAAATGCGTTCAAATCAGATGTTTACAGTTTTGCACTTGTACGTGAACGCATTTGTGCACTACAGGCATTTTTATCAAGAAACTCTAAGTTTTTGGGCATGAACAGCGAGAAATATGTTCATTCTAGTTAGGGAACGTCGAAAACGTGTCCAGCTGAGGGTACTTTTTATGTCAGGTTAAAATGCGTTCAAATCAGATGTTCACAGTTTTGCACTTGTACGTGAACGCATTTGTGCACTACAGGCATTTTTATAAAGAAACTCCAAGTTTTTGGGCATGAACAGCTAGAAATATGTTCATTCTAGTTAGGGAACGTCGAAAACGTGTCCAGCTGAGGGTACTTTTTATGTCAGGTCAAAATGCGTTCAAATCAGATGTTTACAGTTTTGCACTTGTACGTGAACGCATTTGTGCACTACAGGCATTTTTTTCAAGAAAATACAAGTTTTTGGGCATGAAGAGCTAGCAATATGTTCACTCTAGTTAGGGAACGTCGAAAACGTGTCCAGCTGAGGGTACTTTTTATGTCAGGTTAAAATGCGTTCAAATCAAATGTTTACAGTTTTGTACTTGTACGTGAACGCATTTGTGCACTACAGGCATTTTTTTTTTCAAGAAAATACAAGTTTTTGGGCATGAACAGCTAGAAATATGTTCACTCTAGTCAGGGAACGTCGAAAACGTGTCCAGCAGAGTGTACTTTTTATGTCAGGTCAAAATGCGTTCAAATCAGATGTTTACAGTTTTGCACTTGTACGTGAACGCATTTGTGCACTACAGGCATTTTTATCAAGAGACTCTAAGTTTTTGGGCATGAACAGCGAGAAATATGTTCATTCTAGTTAGGGAACGTCGAAAACGTGTCCAGCTGAGGGTACTTTTTATGTCAGGTCAAAATGCGTTCAAATCAGATGTTCACAGTTTTGCACTTGTACGTGAACGCATTTGTGCACTACAGGCATTTTTATAAAGAAACTCCAAGTTTTTGGGCATGAACAGCTAGAAATATGTTCACTCTAGTCAGGGAACGTCGAAAACGTATCCAGCTGAGAGAACTTTTTATGTCAGGTTAAAATGCGTTCAAATCAGATGTTCACAGTTTTGCACTTGTACGTGAACGCATTTGTGCACTACAGGCATTTTTTTCAAGAAAATACAAGTTTTTGGGCATGAAGAGCTAGCAATATGTTCACTCTAGTTAGGGAACGTCGAAAACGTGTCCAGCTGAGGGTACTTTTTATGTCAGGTTAAAATGCGTTCAAATCAAATGTTTACAGTTTTGTACTTGTACGTGAACGCATTTGTGCACTACAGGCATTTTTTTTTTCAAGAAAATACAAGTTTTTGGGCATGAACAGCTAGAAATATGTTCACTCTAGTCAGGGAACGTCGAAAACGTGTCCAGCAGAGTGTACTTTTTATGTCAGGTCAAAATGCGTTCAAATCAGATGTTTACAGTTTTGCACTTGTACGTGAACGCATTTGTGCACTACAGGCATTTTTATCAAGAAACTCTAAGTTTTTGGGCATGAACAGCGAGAAATATGTTCATTCTAGTTAGGGAACGTCGAAAACGTGTCCAGCTGAGGGTACTTTTTATGTCAGGTTAAAATGCGTTCAAATCAGATGTTCACAGTTTTGCACTTGTACGTGAACGCATTTGTGCACTACAGGCATTTTTATAAAGAAACTCCAAGTTTTTGGGCATGAACAGCTAGAAATATGTTCACTCTAGTCAGGGAACGTCGAAAACGTATCCAGCTGAGAGAACTTTTTATGTCAGGTTAAAATGCGTTCAAATCAGATGTTCACAGTTTTGCACTTGTACGTGAACGCATTTGTGCACTACAGGCATTTTTATAAAGAAACTCCAAGTTTTTGGGCATGAACAGCTAGAAATATGTTCATTCTAGTTAGGGAACGTCGAAAACGTGTCCAGCTGAGGGTACTTTTTATGTCAGGTTAAAATGCGTTCAAATCAGATGTTCACAGTTTTGCACTTGTACGTGAACGCATTTGTGCACTACAGGCATTTTTATCAAGAAACTCCAAGTTTTCGGGCATGAACAGCTAGAAATGTGTTCACTCTAGTTAGGGAACGTCGAAAACGTATCCAGCTGAGAGAACTTTTTATGTCAGGTTAAAATGCGTTCAAATCAGATGTTTACAGTTTTGCACTTGTACGTGAACGCATTTGTGCACTACAGGCATTTTTATAAAGAAACTCCAAGTTTTTGGGCATGAACAGCTAGAAATATGTTCATTCTAGTTAGGGAACGTCGAAAACGTGTCCAGCTGAGGGTACTTTTTATGTCAGGTTAAAATGCGTTCAAATCAGATGTTCACAGTTTTGCACTTGTACGTGAACGCATTTGTGCACTACAGGCATTTTTTTCAAGAAAATACAAGTTTTTGGGCATGAACAGCTAGAAATATGTTCACTCTAGTTAGGGAACGTCGAAAACGTATCCAGCTGAGAGAACTTTTTATGTCAGGTCAAAATGCGTTCAAATCAGATGTTCACAGTTTTGCACTTGTACGTGAACGCATTTGTGCACTACAGGCATTTTTATAAAGAAACTCCAAGTTTTTGGGCATGAACAGCTAGAAATATGTTCATTCTAGTTAGGGAACGTCGAAAACGTGTCCAGCTGAGGGTACTTTTTATGTCAGGTCAAAATGCGTTCAAATCAGATGTTTACAGTTTTGCACTTGTACGTGAACGCATTTGTGCACTACAGGCATTTTTTTCAAGAAAATACAAGTTTTTGGGCATGAACAGCTAGAAATATGTTCACTCTAGTTAGGGAACGTCGAAAACGTGTCCAGCTGAGGGTACTTTTTATGTCAGGTTAAAATGCGTTCAAATCAAATGTTTACAGTTTTGCACTTGTACGTGAACGCATTTGTGCACTACAGGCATTTTTTTTTTCAAGAAAATACAAGTTTTTGGGCATGAACAGCTAGAAATATGTTCACTCTAGTCAGGGAACGTCGAAAACGTGTCCAGCAGAGTGTATTTTTTATGTCAGGTCAAAATGCGTTCAAATCAGATGTTTACAGTTTTGCACTTGTACGTGAACGCATTTGTGCACTACAGGCATTTTTTTTTAAGAAAATACAAGTTTTTTGGGCATGAACAGCTAGAAATATGTTTACTCTAGTTAGGGAACGTCGAAAACGTGTCCAGCTGAGGGTACTTTTTATGTCAGGTCAAAATGCATTCAAATCAGATGTTTACAGTTGTGCACTTGTACATGAACGCATTTGTGCACTACAGGTATTTGATTAACAAACTCCAAGTTTTTGGGCATGAACAGGTAGAAAATTTTTATACACTAGTTAGGGAACGTCGAAAACGTGTCCAGCAGAGGGTACTTTTTATGTCAGGTCAAAATGCGTTCAAATCAGATGTTTACAGTTTTGCACTTGTATGTGAACGCATTTGTGCACTACAGGCATTTTTATCAAGAAACTCCAAGTTTTCGGGCATGAACAGCTAGAAATATGTTCACTCTAGTTAGGGAACGTCGAAAACGTATCCAGCTGAGAGAACTTTTTATGTCAGGTCAAAATGCGTTCAAATCAGATGATTACAGTTTTGCATTTGTACGTGAACGCATTTGTGCACTACAGGCATTTTTATCAAGAAACTCCAAGTTTTTGGGCATGAACAGCTAGAAATATGTTCACTCTAGTCAGGGAACGTCGAAAACGTGTCCAGCAGAGTGTACTTTTTATGTCAGGTCAAAATGCGTTCAAATCAGATGTTTACAGTTTTGCACTTGTACGTGAACGCATTTGTGCACTACAGGCATTTTTATCAAGAAACTCTAAGTTTTTGGGCATGAACAGCTAGAAATATGTTCACTCTAGTTAGGGAACGTCGAAAACGTATCCAGCTGAGAGAACTTTTTATGTCAGGTCAAAATGCGTTCAAATCAGATGTTTACAGTTTTGCATTTGTACGTGAACGCATTTGTGCACTACAGGCATTTTTATCAAGAACCTCCAAGTTTTTGGGCATGAACAGCAAGAAATATGTTCACTCTAGTCAGGGAACGTCGAAAACGTGTCCAGCAGAGTGTACTTTTTATGTCAGGTCAAAATGCGTTCAAATCAGATGTTTACAGTTTTGCACTTGTACGTGAACGCATTTGTGCACTACAGGCATTTTTATCAAGAAACTCCAAGTTTCCGGGCATGAACAGCTAGAAATATGTTCACTCTAGTCAGGGAACGTCGAAAACGTATCCAGCAGAGTGTACTTTTTATGTCAGGTCAAAATGCGTTCAAATCAGATGTTTACAGTTTTGCACTTGTACGTGAACGCATTTGTGCACTACAGGCATTTTTTTCAAGAAAATACAAGTTTTTGGGCATGAACAGCTAGAAATATGTTCACTCTAGTTAGGGAACGTCGAAAACGTGTCCAGCTGAGGGTACTTTTTATGTCAGGTTAAAATGCGTTCAAATCAAATGTTTACAGTTTTGCACTTGTACGTGAACGCATTTGTGCACTACAGGCATTTTTTTTTTCAAAAAAATACAAGTTTTTGGGCATGAACAGCTAGAAATATGTTCACTCTAGTCAGGGAACGTCGAAAACGTGTCCAGCAGAGTGTACTTTTTATGTCAGGTCAAAATGCGTTCAAATCAGATGTTTACAGTTTTGCACTTGTACGTGAACGCATTTGTGCACTACAGGCATTTTTTTTTAAGAAAATACAAGTTTTTTGGGCATGAACAGCTAGAAATATGTTTACTCTAGTTAGGGAACGTCGAAAACGTGTCCAGCTGAGGGTACTTTTTATGTCAGGTCAAAATGCATTCAAATCAGATGTTTACAGTTGTGCACTTGTACATGAACGCATTTGTGCACTACAGGTATTTGATTAACAAACTCCAAGTTTTTGGGCATGAACAGGTAGAAAATTTTTATACACTAGTTAGGGAACGTCGAAAACGTGTCCAGCAGAGGGTACTTTTTATGTCAGGTCAAAATGCGTTCAAATCAGATGTTTACAGTTTTGCACTTGTATGTGAACGCATTTGTGCACTACAGGCATTTTTATCAAGAAACTCCAAGTTTTCTGGCATGAACAGCTAGAAATATGTTCACTCTAGTTAGGGAACGTCGAAAACGTATCCAGCTGAGAGAACTTTTTATGTCAGGTCAAAATGCGTTCAAATCAGATGTTTACAGTTTTGCATTTGTACGTGAACGCATTTGTGCACTACAGGCATTTTTTTTTTCAAGAAAATACAAGTTTTTGGGCATGAACAGCTAGAAATATGTTCACTCTAGTCAGGGAACGTCGAAAACGTGTCCAGCAGAGTGTACTTTTTATGTCAGGTCAAAATGCGTTCAAATCAGATGTTTACAGTTTTGCACTTGTACGTGAACGCATTTGTGCACTACAGGCATTTTTTTTTAAGAAAATACAAGTTTTTTGGGCATGAACAGCTAGAAATATGTTTACTCTAGTTAGGGAACGTCGAAAACGTGTCCAGCTGAGGGTACTTTTTATGTCAGGTCAAAATGCATTCAAATCAGATGTTTACAGTTGTGCACTTGTACATGAACGCATTTGTGCACTACAGGTATTTGATTAACAAACTCCAAGTTTTTGGGCATGAACAGGTAGAAAATTTTTATACACTAGTTAGGGAACGTCGAAAACGTGTCCAGCAGAGGGTACTTTTTATGTCAGGTCAAAATGCGTTCAAATCAGATGTTTACAGTTTTGCACTTGTATGTGAACGCATTTGTGCACTACAGGCATTTTTATCAAGAAACTCCAAGTTTTCGGGCATGAACAGCTAGAAATATGTTCACTCTAGTTAGGGAACGTCGAAAACGTATCCAGCTGAGAGAACTTTTTATGTCAGGTCAAAATGCGTTCAAATCAGATGTTTACAGTTTTGCATTTGTACGTGAACGCATTTGTGCACTACAGGCATTTTTATCAAGAAACTCCAAGTTTTTGGGCATGAACAGCTAGAAATATGTTCACTCTAGTCAGGGAACGTCGAAAACGTGTCCAGCAGAGTGTACTTTTTATGTCAGGTCAAAATGCGTTCAAATCAGATGTTTACAGTTTTGCACTTGTACGTGAACGCATTTGTGCACTACAGGCATTTTTATCAAGAAACTCTAAGTTTTTGGGCATGAACAGCGAGAAATATGTTCATTCTAGTTAGGGAACGTCGAAAACGTGTCCAGCTGAGGGTACTTTTTATGTCAGGTTAAAATGCGTTCAAATCAGATGTTCACAGTTTTGCACTTGTACGTGAACGCATTTGTGCACTACAGGCATTTTTATAAAGAAACTCCAAGTTTTTGGGCATGAACAGCTAGAAATATGTTCATTCTAGTTAGGGAACGTCGAAAACGTGTCCAGCTGAGGGTACTTTTTATGTCAGGTCAAAATGCGTTCAAATCAGATGTTTACAGTTTTGCACTTGTACGTGAACGCATTTGTGCACTACAGGCATTTTTTTCAAGAAAATACAAGTTTTTGGGCATGAAGAGCTAGCAATATGTTCACTCTAGTTAGGGAACGTCGAAAACGTGTCCAGCTGAGGGTACTTTTTATGTCAGGTTAAAATGCGTTCAAATCAAATGTTTACAGTTTTGTACTTGTACGTGAACGCATTTGTGCACTACAGGCATTTTTTTTTTCAAGAAAATACAAGTTTTTGGGCATGAACAGCTAGAAATATGTTCACTCTAGTCAGGGAACGTCGAAAACGTGTCCAGCAGAGTGTACTTTTTATGTCAGGTCAAAATGCGTTCAAATCAGATGTTTACAGTTTTGCACTTGTACGTGAACGCATTTGTGCACTACAGGCATTTTTATCAAGAAACTCTAAGTTTTTGGGCATGAACAGCGAGAACTATGTTCATTCTAGTTAGGGAACGTCGAAAACGTGTCCAGCTGAGGGTACTTTTTATGTCAGGTTAAAATGCGTTCAAATCAGATGTTCACAGTTTTGCACTTGTACGTGAACGCATTTGTGCACTACAGGCATTTTTATAAAGAAACTCCAAGTTTTTGGGCATGAACAGCTAGAAATATGTTCACTCTAGTCAGGGAACGTCGAAAACGTGTCCAGCAGAGTGTACTTTTTATGTCAGGTCAAAATGCGTTCAAATCAGATGTTTACAGTTTTGCACTTGTACGTGAACGCATTTGTGCACTACAGGCATTTTTTTTCAAGAAAATACAAGTTTTTGGGCATGAACAGCTAGAAATATGTTTACTCTAGTTAGGGAACGTCGAAAACGTGTCCAGCTGAGGGTACTTTTTATGTCAGGTTAAAATGCGTTCAAATCAAATGTTTACAGTTTTGCACTTGTACGTGAACGCATTTGTGCACTACAGGCATTTTTTTTTTCAAGAAAATACAAGTTTTGGGCATGAACAGCTAGAAATATGTTTACTCTAGTTAGGGAACGTCGAAAACGTGTCCGGCAGAGTGTACTTTTTATGTCAGGTCAAAATGCGTTCAAATCAGATGTTTACAGTTTTGCACGTGTACGTGAACGCATTTGTGCACTACAGGCATTTTTATCAAGAAACTCCAAGTTTTTGGGCATGAACAGCTAGAAATATGTTCACTCTAGTCAGGGAACGTCGAAAACGTGTCCAGCAGAGTGTACTTTTTATGTCAGGTCAAAATGCGTTCAAATCAGATGTTTACAGTTTTGCACTTGTACGTGAACGCATTTGTGCACTACAGGCATTTTTTTTTCAAGAAAATACAAGTTTTTGGGCATGAACAGCTAGAAATATGTTTACTCTAGTTAGGGAACGTCGAAAACGTGTCCAGCTGAGGGTACTTTTTATGTCAGGTCAAAATGCGTTCAAATCAGACGTTTACAGTATTGCACTTTTATGTGAACGCATTTGTGCACTACAGGCATTTCTATCAAGAAACTCCAAATTTTGGGGCATGAACAGATTGAAATATGTTCACTATAGTCAGGGAACGTCGAAAACGTGTCCAGCTGAGGGTACTTTTTATGTCAGGTTAAAATGCGTTCAAATTAAATGTTTACAGTTTTGCACTTGTACGTGAACGCATTTGTGCACTACAGGCATTTTTTTTTTAAGAAAATACAAGTTTTTGGGCATGAACAGCTAGAAATATGTTTACTCTAGTTAGGGAACGTCGAAAACGTGTCCGGCAGAGTTTACTTTTTATGTCAGGTCAAAATGTGTTCAAATCAGATGTTTACAGTTTTGCACGTGTACGTGAACGCATTTGTGCACTACAGGCATTTTTATCAAGAAACTCTAAGTTTTTGGACATAAACAGCTGAAAATATGTTTACTCTAGTCAGGGAACGTCGAAAACGTATCCAGCTGAGAGAACTTTTTATGTCAGGTCAAAATGCGTTCAAATCAGATGTTTACAGTTTTGCATTTGTACGTGAACGCATTTGTGCACTACAGGCATTTTTATCAAGAAACTCCAAGTTTTTGGGCATGAACAGCTAGAAATATGTTCACTCTAGTCAGGGAACGTCGAAAACGTGTCCAGCAGAGTGTACTTTTTATGTCAGGTCAAAATGCGTTCAAATCAGATGTTTACAGTTTTGCACTTGTACGTGAACGCATTTGTGCACTACAGGCATTTTTATCAAGAAACTCTAAGTTTTTGGGCATGAACAGCGAGAAATATGTTCATTCTAGTTAGGGAACGTCGAAAACGTGTCCAGCTGAGGGTACTTTTTATGTCAGGTTAAAATGCGTTCAAATCAGATGTTCACAGTTTTGCACTTGTATGTGAACGCATTTGTGCACTACAGGCATTTTTATAAAGAAACTCCAAGTTTTTGGGCATGAACAGCTAGAAATATGTTCACTCTAGTTAGGGAACGTCGAAAACGTGTCCAGCTGAGGGTACTTTTTATGTCAGGTCAAAATGCGTTCAAATCAGATGTTTACAGTTTTGCACTTGTACGTGAACGCATTTGTGCACTACAGGCATTTTTTTCAAGAAAATACAAGTTTTTGGGCATGAAGAGCTAGCAATATGTTCACTCTAGTTAGGGAACGTCGAAAACGTGTCCAGCTGAGGGTACTTTTTATGTCAGGTTAAAATGCGTTCAAATCAAATGTTTACAGTTTTGTACTTGTACGTGAACGCATTTGTGCACTACAGGCATTTTTTTTTTCAAGAAAATACAAGTTTTTGGGCATGAACAGCTAGAAATATGTTCACTCTAGTCAGGGAACGTCGAAAACGTGTCCAGCAGAGTGTACTTTTTATGTCAGGTCAAAATGCGTTCAAATCAGATGTTTACAGTTTTGCACTTGTACGTGAACGCATTTGTGCACTACAGGCATTTTTATCAAGAAACTCTAAGTTTTTGGGCATGAACAGCGAGAACTATGTTCATTCTAGTTAGGGAACGTCGAAAACGTGTCCAGCTGAGGGTACTTTTTATGTCAGGTTAAAATGCGTTCAAATCAGATGTTCACAGTTTTGCACTTGTACGTGAACGCATTTGTGCACTACAGGCATTTTTATAAAGAAACTCCAAGTTTTTGGGCATGAACAGCTAGAAATATGTTCACTCTAGTCAGGGAACGTCGAAAACGTGTCCAGCAGAGTGTACTTTTTATGTCAGGTCAAAATGCGTTCAAATCAGATGTTTACAGTTTTGCACTTGTACGTGAACGCATTTGTGCACTACAGGCATTTTTTTTCAAGAAAATACAAGTTTTTGGGCATGAACAGCTAGAAATATGTTTACTCTAGTTAGGGAACGTCGAAAACGTGTCCAGCTGAGGGTACTTTTTATGTCAGGTTAAAATGCGTTCAAATCAAATGTTTACAGTTTTGCACTTGTACGTGAACGCATTTGTGCACTACAGGCATTTTTTTTTTCAAGAAAATACAAGTTTTGGGCATGAACAGCTAGAAATATGTTTACTCTAGTTAGGGAACGTCGAAAACGTGTCCGGCAGAGTGTACTTTTTATGTCAGGTCAAAATGCGTTCAAATCAGATGTTTACAGTTTTGCACGTGTACGTGAACGCATTTGTGCACTACAGGCATTTTTATCAAGAAACTCCAAGTTTTTGGGCATGAACAGCTAGAAATATGTTCACTCTAGTCAGGGAACGTCGAAAACGTGTCCAGCAGAGTGTACTTTTTATGTCAGGTCAAAATGCGTTCAAATCAGATGTTTACAGTTTTGCACTTGTACGTGAACGCATTTGTGCACTACAGGCATTTTTTTTTCAAGAAAATACAAGTTTTTGGGCATGAACAGCTAGAAATATGTTTACTCTAGTTAGGGAACGTCGAAAACGTGTCCAGCTGAGGGTACTTTTTATGTCAGGTCAAAATGCGTTCAAATCAGACGTTTACAGTATTGCACTTTTATGTGAACGCATTTGTGCACTACAGGCATTTCTATCAAGAAACTCCAAATTTTGGGGCATGAACAGATTGAAATATGTTCACTATAGTCAGGGAACGTCGAAAACGTGTCCAGCTGAGGGTACTTTTTATGTCAGGTTAAAATGCGTTCAAATTAAATGTTTACAGTTTTGCACTTGTACGTGAACGCATTTGTGCACTACAGGCATTTTTTTTTTAAGAAAATACAAGTTTTTGGGCATGAACAGCTAGAAATATGTTTACTCTAGTTAGGGAACGTCGAAAACGTGTCCGGCAGAGTTTACTTTTTATGTCAGGTCAAAATGTGTTCAAATCAGATGTTTACAGTTTTGCACGTGTACGTGAACGCATTTGTGCACTACAGGCATTTTTATCAAGAAACTCTAAGTTTTTGGACATAAACAGCTGAAAATATGTTTACTCTAGTCAGGGAACGTCGAAAACGTATCCAGCTGAATGTACTTTTATGGCAGGTCAAAATGCGTTCAAATCAGATGTTTACAGTATTGCACGTGTATGCGAACGAATTTGTGCCCTACGGCTATTTTTAATAAGAAACTCCAAGTTTTTAGTCATGAAAAGCTAGAATTATGTTCACTCTAGTTAGGGAACGTCGAAAACGTGTCCAACTGAGGATACTTTTTATGTCAGGTCAAAATGCGTTCAAATCAGATGTTTACTGTTTTGCACTTGTACGTGAACGCATTTGTGCACTACAGGCATTTTTTTCAAAAATCTTCAAGTTTTTGGGCATGAACAGCTAAAAATATGTTCATTATAGTCAGGGAACGTCGAAAACGTCTCCAGCTGAGGGTACTTTTTATGTCAGGTCAAAATGCGTTCAAATCAGATATTTACAGTTTCTCACTTGTACGTGAACGCATTTGTGCACTACAGGCATTTTTGTCAAGAACCTCCAAGTTCTTGGGCATAAACAGCTAGAAATATGTTTACTCTGGTCAGGGAACGTCGAAAACGTGTCCAGCAGAGGGTACTTTTTATGTCAGGTCAAAATTGGTTCAAATCAGATGTTTACAGTTTTGCACTTGTACGTGAACGCATTTGTGCACTACAGGCATTTTATCAAGAAACTCCAAGTTTTTGGGCATGAACAGCTAGAAATATGTTTACTCTAGTCAGCGAACGTCGAAAACGTGTCCAGCTGAAGGTAGTTTTTATGTCAGGTCAAAATGCGTTCAAATCAGATGTTTACAGTATTGCACTTGTATGTGAACGCATTTGTGCCTTACGGCTATTTTTAATAAGAAACTCCAAGTTTTTGGGAATGAACAGCTAGAAATATGTTTTCTCTAGTTAGGGAACGTCGAAAACGTGTCCAGCTGAAGGTAGTTTTTATGTCAGGTCAAAATGCGTTCAAATCAGATGTTTACATTATTGCACTTGTATGTGAACGAATTTGTGCCCTACGGCTATTTTCAATAAGAAACTCCAAGTTTTTAGTCATGAAAAGCTAGAGATTTGTTCACTCTAGTTAGGGAACGTCGAAAACGTGTCCAGCTGAGGGTACTTTTTGTCTCAGGTCAAAATGCGTATTAATCAGATGTTTACAGTTTTGCACTTGTACGTGAACGCATTTGTGCACTTCATGCATTTTTATCAAGAAACTCCAAGTTTTTTGGCATGAACAGCTAGAAATATGTTCACTCTAGTCAGGGAACGTCGAAAACGTGTCCAGCTGAGGGTACTTTTTATGTCAGGTCAAAATGCGTTCAAATCAGATGTTTACAGTTTTGCACTTGTACGTGAACCCATTTGTGCACTACAGGCATTTTTATCAAGAAACTCCAAGTTTTTGGGCATGAACAGCTAGAAATATGTTCACTCTAGTTAGGGAACGTCGAAAACGTGTCCAGCTGAGGGTACTTTTTATGTCAGGTCAAATTGCGTTCAAATCAGATGTTTACAGTTTTGCACTTGTATGTAAACTCATTTGTGCACTACAGGCATTTTTATCAAGAAACTCCAAGTTTTTGATCATGAACAGGTAGAAATGTTTTTTACTCTAGTTAGGGGACGTCGAAAACGTGTCCAGCTGAGGGTACTTTTTATGTCAGGTCAAAATGCGTACCCTTCCTGCACACGTAGGCAGGCTCGGAGGGTCCAGAGGGTGCTTGAATGGGGATCAGCGTGCCGTCGATGGATCCAAGAACGCGTGGGAAACCAGCAATGTCATAGAATTTGGGAAAGTTGACGTTGTCAAAACATTGACAGATTGCCGATACAGTGAAGTGTATTATCCGACATACGCTGGCTTTGCTGACATTGTGTATTTTCCCTATCTCGGAATAAAATCCACCCTTACTGAGGAAACGCAGAGTAGAGAGCACCTGTATCTCTGGAGAAAGAGACATTGAACGCTTAGTTTCGCGTTCCAAAAGGTTAGATGTTCTGTCTACAATTTGAAACAAACTCTCTCTGTCCATTCTATAGTTCGAAAAAAGCTCTGTCTCAGAAACCGTGTCCAATAAAAACAGCCTTTCTCTGAACACTCTTTGTCTTCTCAAGCTTTTCTTCTCAACATTTTTTCTAAGTGCGATTATGTACACCATGTTTGCTTGATTATCGTGACTTACGACAATTTTTCTAGAATTAAGTAAAAAAAATCTTACCTTAAAATCTTATCGTAACTTAAGATATCTTAGCCCTACGATACTTTCGTGAAACGCTCATAAAATCCTACGATAGGGCTAAGATAAAAGTTACGATATCTTAGCCCTAAGAGACTTTCATGAAACGGGCTCCTGGATTGTAACGTTGGAGAGTCCCTTAATTTCTGCTTATAGAAGGTTTTTGCATTGATTATTCATTTCTCTGTATCAGGTACGTTTTTGAGATATACATTTTCAAAAAAGAAATGTATCACTAGTATTGTAAAACTTGGATCTGTATTAGAATAACTTCATATATTTGATTGTTAAGAGTTTATACCTCCTTATTTTAAAGAAACTAAGATACATAGATGTCTCTGTGAAATGTGGAGCCGTTTGGTTTCTCTCTGTTCACAACTGTTCGATCTACGCGTTTATTGGTCGTTTGAAAAATGCTGAAAACTATTATCCAAATATGAATCTATATATTGGTCTGATTTTGTGATGTCACTTAACAAATGTGATTCAATCAGTAATCAAATGTGACTTAAAATAATTGTTTGAGTAGTGTTGAATCGTTCGTACTCGAGAACAGATGAAACCCAGTGAGGAAGTGAAGTAAATGGACATCAAATCAAAATTTCTCCGTAGGTGTGAAAAGAATATAACAAAATTATTTAAAAACATGTTTTACTGTCACAATTCATTATAAAATGTGAATATTATTAACATGTTTTAGTATCCCCTGTCCCATCTCAAGATAGGACGTCCCAACTTGGAATTCCAAGTTGGGACGCGTCCCATCTTAAGATGGGGCGGATCCGCAGTTGGGATGATACATATATACCATCAAAATGTACCTGCATGCATTATCGTTTTAGTAATGGTCTTTATTTTGAAAGATCTCAAGGCATTTTATCAAATGTATAATGTTTTTAACTGAAAAAAGAAGTATAAAAGTTAAATAAAGAGTTCTTTCAATATATTGCAATTTGATACATTGAAAAAACTTGTTCAATACTCAGTCCTAGTTATTTAATTCAAATTTATCATTAAAAGCATTTTATCAATCATTTGAATAATATTCTATTCTCAATACTAAGTTTTGTTGAGCCATTGTACTAAGAAACATTTTTTTTTGTAAAGTTTCTGTATTAAGTTTTTTACTTAGAAAACAATGTACTTTATTTTGAATAAACATATTCTTTTCATTCATAGGCAAGAAACATATTGATTTTTAATTGCAAATAAAGACTGAAATTGAAATAATCTCAAATAACCTTTGTAAACTATTGGATTTAAAGGCTTATTATGTTTACGATCGTTGAGTATGCTCAAATGTTTTGACTGTATTGACATTTCAGATGGATAATGAAGACTACATGCCATGTGAGATGGATGAAGAAATTGAGACCAAGGACACATCAACATGTGACAGGATGGAATCCTTTGAGGATTTGTATGTCCAATAGTATGTACACTGATTACACAATTCATTAATGAAGGTAAATTAAAAAGTAAAACAACTAATAGTGCAGCCAGATTGTTTTAAGTACCATCAGATTTTTTTTAGCTCATGGGCTTACATCTATTTGTATAATTTTTCCTTTTTTTACCTCTCAAAGACCTGAAACTGAGGATTGAAGTTAGAAGAGGAAGATTTCACTCAGGACAGCAGATGGATTACTTCATATGATATATATATTATGAAATAATGAAAACTTGACCATTTGATATTTCTAGAATTCTAGATTCATTCATTAGCTCTGTATTACTGAATACCTTAATTTATTAGGGTCAGTAAATAAAAATTTAAGAAGGGAAACAGACATCTCCAAGTTACTGTGTATACTTATAAATATACTATCATCCAGGAAATAATGTTTGAAATACAAAGTTAATCTCATATTTTATTACGCCATTCCATGAAATTAATTTCAAAATCTTACTGACGATTTCTTTGTGTTATAATTAGGCCTAACGGACAATATCTTACTGACGATTTCTTTGTGTTATAATTAGGCCTAACGGACAATATCCATTTTTTATAACCTAAGTAGATAGGGCCTATATCCAATCGATCAGTGACAATCGGAAGGCCTAGATTATTTTGATGTGTCAATTCACTGAATCGCATAATGAAACAAACTGACACTCGTGGTAGGACAGATTTGTTAGTATGCATTAATTCTCTATCCCATCTCTATAACAACTACTTGCATATGCTTTACTTACCTTTGTTTTGGCGTGTTGTTTTATTTGATTGCGAAAAAAACGCGAGGTCGTGTGATCTGTCAGAAGTTACAGACTTGGTCCCGTATTCACTTTTTCTAAGGTAAAGGTCGGTTTGTGCTTTCCTTATATGGACACGGTGTCAAATATCTAAAAATAGAGCCATGGGCTCTGTAGCTCATCATACTTTTGATAGAAATAGGTGTTGTGGTTTAGACCATGGGGTCATGGGCAGTGTAGGAAAGATAGCCTGTCCCAACGTCCGAGTTATTCACAATCAAATAAAAAAGGCCCATTGCCCATTTGGGGTCAAGGGGTCACCAAACCTACAATTTAGAATCCCCAGTGTCCAAGGAGTCTTCACACAATTTTTCAGCTCTCTAGTCCTTTTGGAACTAGGGAAAACGATTAAATTAGGTTTTTTAGGTTTTGACCCCTGTGACCCAGATTTGGGATCATGGGGTCACCAAACCTACAATTTAGAATCCCCGTTGGCCAAGGAGTCTACACACACCTTTTCAGCTCTCTAGACCTTTTGGAACTGGAGAAGAAGATGAAATTAGGTTTTTCAGGTTTTGATCCCTGTGACCCCATTTGGGGTCATGGGGTCACCAAACCTACAATTTGATGCTCCAGTGCCCAAGGAGTCTACACACAACTATTCAGCTCTCTGGACCTTTTGGAACTAGGGAAAAAGATTAAATTAGGTTTTTTAGGTTTTGACCCCTGTGACCCAGATTTGGGGTCATGGGGTCACCAAACCTACAATTTAGAATCCCTGTTGGCCAAGGAGTCTACACACACCTTTTAAGCTCTCTAGACCTTTTGGAACTGGAGAAGAAGATGAAATTAGGTTTTTCAGGTTTTGATCCCTGTGACCCCATTCGGGGTCATGGGGTCACCAAACCTACAATTTAGAATCTCCAGTGCCCAAGGAGTCTACACACAACTATTTAGCTCTCTTGACCTTTTGGAACTAGGGAAAAAGATTAAATTAGGTTTTTCAGGTTTTGACCCCTGTGACCCCATTTGGGGTCATGGGGTCACCAAACCTACAATTTAGAATCTCCAGTGCCCAAGGAGTCTACACACAACTTTTCAGCTCTCTGGACCTTTTGGAACTGGAGCAGAAGATTAAAATAGATTTTTAAGTTTTTGACCCTTGTGACCCCACTTGGGGTCATGGGGTCACGAAATCTACAATTTAGAATCCTCATTTGCCAAGGAGTATGCACATAAAATTTCAGCTCTCTAGAGTCATTGGTTCTGGAGAAGAAATCGAAAAAGTGAAAAGTTTACGGATGGACGGACGGATGGACGGATGGACGGACGCCGGACACCTTGCCATGCCATAAGCCCATCGGGTCTTTCAGACCTGATGAGCTAAAAATAGCGCGGGGAAGTCCTTTCCGTTTACGGAAGAAATTCCCGACAATTCCTTAATTTCACTGCAGGCGAGAAAAATGTTTCTTGGCTTTAATTATTATCTAAATTGACTTTGAATTGAAATCAGGTCAAAATTGGGACAGTATGGTTTTAACTAAATAACAGCAATTAGAACAGTAATCAACGCTCAACTTGACGTCTTTTTATAAAGAGAGACCATCGAGTGACTGGTCTCGTACTTTTAACGTGTTTGCGCTATTTTCACTTCGCATGTTCACACTTTGTCTACGACTTTCAGTGAAATTATAGGGTGTTTTTGTTAATTTTTTCTACAATTTTACACGGAAATTGTTAATTCTAAAACCTCCGATATATTGGATATTTTCATTAGTCCATTCTTTGGAAATAAATATGTAAAAATAATATCGCCTTTAAGCAAGTACACAAAACACGCACTAAGTGCCCTGCATGGGGGGTTTAGACACAGCAAAATGGCGCCTTCTAAGATTGTAGTTCTTATACTAGCAATAGCGACATATGATATTACGTTATCAACATTGAAATATATATTAGCTATGAAACTATTTCCTTGCCTGTCTGACTTATCACTTCTTAATACCTTCAAAGAAAGTTGGTCTTATATTTTTGTGATTTAATTTGCCTAAACACACTGTGATATTTGACCAATCCCTTACTATAGATTGTTTTCTATGAGTATAATTAAAATATTGCTTATTTTTATATTAAAACGTCCATCTTTCCCTTTCATTGGCAATCAAGCAAGAAAAGCAACCTCGTTATAACGCGCATCAAGGTACCCCGATCACAGAGTTCTTCAAGTCAAGATATTGAGAAATCCCTAGATTTGAGTTCAAATGAATTCTTATTTGATGTTTTTAATGTAATTGTCTTTTATTCATTTTATCTTCACGGATGTAATAATGTACATCTACACCCCAAATAATTGCATGATATCAGAAGAGTGTGTGCCGAATCCAAATAGATTTCTATACTTGACCATTATAACGTTGCTTCGTTAATTATTTGCTTAACATTAACGAGATTAATAGTGTATATCATTACCTCTGGGATAAGACGCTCTGTCATTAAATTTATACGTAATCGGACATAACGAATAGCTGAATTGGCGTTTTAGTTAAACATATTTGTATTTCAGATAAGAAATGCGGATGGGCGAACAAGCCATGTGGCATTATAATGCTGGATGCAGTTTGTAATGAGTTTGGGATAATAGATTTTAATAGAGTTGCTCAAAGAATAACACCGGTACAGTGCCGTCCTATAATATCATATCCTTCTGTATATTTAGGTAAAAGCTTGATCTTAGATACTGATCGATGGTTTCCACATATCATCAAAACATAACGACGTCTTCGTTATAAAGGCCGCATTAACTCTTTGATGTTTCATACATGGTTCGTTTGTCTGTCTCTGTTTGCGTTCAGATGGCTACAAACGAGCTTTAACCGGCAATGAATGACTTGACAAAATAGTGTTTCAAAGTTAAAATCAAGGAAGCTGGTAGTTACTGTTATGTTCATCATTTTACAATGAAGAAGTGACATAGTCAACCTGAAACAATATCGCTTGGTAAGAGGAAATAGTCTGTAAATAATATCTCTGATTCTTACAATTAATTGTTTGAATGGAAGTATTGTTCCAAGGATAACAGTTTTAAGTTCTGATACTCTAACAGTAGTCCTGCTTCATGACTTTGTATAATTACGAGAGTTTAATACAGTCTAGGTCCTCATTCAGCAAGTCTAGGTTTGACTGTGTACACACTATGAAATATGGAGCCCGAAAAATAAATTATAGTGGATGAAGGAACAGTAAAATATTAAAATATTTCATACTCAAACAGGTATAACAGGAGTTCGATATTATAGTCTGGAGCCATACGATGGTACATTTAACTGGTAACATTAACAAAACCTGACTGCAATAATCAAAAAGAGTTAATACGAAAGATTTATACAAAGTATTTAGTGTTTTATCCTAAACTTATGAAACAACTGCTCCATTTGGTTTTTATTTCTTTATTATTTCATTTATCTATACTTTCCAATAACGATCGCTGTGAAGTAAAAGCTGAAATGTTTGTTGTCTTTAACTTCTATAAATGTTTCTCTGTTCTAGCCCAGTCTGCATTTACCCTTAATATGTAGTTATATTTACGCTATCAGTAGGAGTAAGAGGTACCACCATGTCTACAAAAACCTGATTGTAACGGCTCGATGTAATACACTAGGATGTTTTCCTTTAACGAGTCTCCGGACTAGATTGGTCCCTTCACACGTGCCAGTGTTCCACACGCAAAAGAAGGTAGATTAACCTAATAAAAAGGTTGATTGTTTGAGTTGGTGCGATCTTAACTACAGATGATATTTAGAGCAAGAGGCGATTTTCATGTTTTTGTTCTTCCGTCTCAAGCACTTGAACAATCATTCCGGTATTGTTTTCTCTTTCATATGTCAAATAACTGCTGTTGTGAGTGTTGATATTCTTGACGTGTTATGAGAATTATACATCTGATAAAATATGGAATTCAGCTGGTTCCTAAGATGTGTAGTCCTACGTGCAACTGTAGCAGCAGCACACATCTGCAGGGGAGAAACTCCAATTAGTATTTAAAATTGGTAATGAAATTGGTTATCATAGTGAATATTTTAAATAATTAAGGCAAGACTGTATATCAACCATGAATCGACGTTACCAACATCCTTCAGTTCATAACAAGATACGTTACCAACAACATGAACTGTAGTTACCAGCATCCCAGCGCGATTCTAAAATAACCTAATTCTTAACGCTTTGGCAGTTTATATGCGAATACAGTGTGGAAATCAGACAATTTACTGTGTAAGATCATAGGTAGTTAAATGTTGATATATTACTTCCGCTTCGTTCAATTTGTAGTAATCCCGTTTAAGGGAGGTAACTCTTGATGTTGAATGTAGTGAAAAGAAAAGAGAGTAAACGGCAGAAGACGCACGTGGTGTTTTGTGTTGATGAATTTTGCATGCGTTCAAGGCATTACATGAACATATAGAACACGGTGCATCAAACACATTTGCAACATCCAAATAAACATGTGTGAAAACAGTTTAGATTATAATCACACAGATTTATCTAATCATGCAAAGTAGGCCTACTCATCTTCCCTTCCGCCATGTTTGGATGCGTGTTACGTACGTTACCAGCCTAAGGTACAGTGATGATAGCGAGGAAGAACCCGCCAATCCAACACTTGAGCCAACATGTTCTCCTAGCAAGAAAACTATAATACAGCAACATCCTAAATATTGAAAGCACAGCTACGGTAGCTGTTGTTACCAACGTTCCAAGTTTAATTAACAAATAATAAACCTCCTTATACAACTATTCATCCAATATTGTAAGGCAAAAATCCGTGTTAAATTATTATTTAAAGTAATTTACTAAAAATGTTTTGAAATAGATCAACACCAGATGTCCAGTTTTTGCACATATCTTGTCAATGACGCACTGCTGGTCGTTTTTTTGTAATATGTGTGAAACACTTCATAGCATTCATAGTCCATTAATTCAGAGTAGAATTTTCTCAAACAATTCTTTAACTTCATGGATGATTACGTTGATAATGGTCTATATATAACTATTCATTTAAAGCGATTTTCTATGTTATTTTTTAAAAGTTTATTATACAAATATTGAAAATAATGAACATGTCATTTTCGTTTGCTTTACAAGTTACAAAGCTAATGGGTTTTTTCCATTTTGACCATGAAAAGAAATAAATATGAATATACTGACCTTAGATTAACAGAATTAAATTTTTCTCTATATCTAACCCTCCCACCTAAATGACATAATTTTCTCCGCATACGTAAGCTAAAAGCTTTCCCAATCCATCTGTTTGGTGTCTGTTAAATGACCAGTAGTCCAAGGACATTGACTGTTGCATTTTCTTCTTTCTAAGATCCACTGGCTTTAAAGATCTTAAATCTTGTAACTATGCATCTCGAATACGCGAAGAAAGGTATCAAGGTAACTTCGCTACAACTTTCATTATTGACACGCAATGCCTGATGCGTTGTGTGATGAAATATGATAAATAAATATCCACAATGAAACCAGTCTGCGCAATATTACTTGAAATATCCACAATAAAACCAGTCTACGTAATATTACTTGAAATATCAACAATAAAACCAGTCTATGCAATATTACTTGAAATATCCACAATAAAACCAATCTCCGCAGTATGATTTGAAATATCCACAATAAAACCAGTCTACGCAATATTACTTGCGAAAGCCTCCAACATCAAATGTTATAAGAACAAGAAAAGCCACAATAAAATTGAAATTGAAGGACATCTTGCAACAAGCATTCCATCGAAACATTATAAAAGATGGAAATAACCAAACCAACCAAGCATTGTACCTACGCTGGGCACTTTATAAAACATCTGTCGTTTTGTGGAATTCGTGTTTCTACCCAAAAATTAGGTCTCTTGTGAATTTCTATCTAACTATGATCTTTCAGAATAGATTTTTAAAATTCACTTTTAATAAGTAAACAAATTTTCTTTAGGACAAATTTCAACGTTGGGAATGATCGAAAAATAGAATTCTGATGATTGGAATTGTAGCACATACGATTCACCTTGGATGGCCTACTAGAAATTGTTTACTAGAATACCTGTAAGTTATTGGGTTCCGATTACATTACAAACTGAAGGACAAAGTGTCCGGGATATTTCCCAATACAACTAAGAGACTACCGCAATATCCGACTTAAAACTAACTTGGTCCGAATGAAATTTATTATCAATTTACATTTCTATGACCTAATGTAAGCCTTTGCTCATTTTGCTAAATCAACTTAAAGTCTTTCATCAAGAAGTACCGACTGTTGTTGAAAAGAATAGAATCGGTTCAGTGTTATGTCAAAATATAGACATTAAGTCAAGACAGGGGTGTGTTTGCATGTTATGTAACTTGTGTTAATCGAAGTAAGACGTACGTGCACGTATATATGCGCCTGTTTTCATTTAAAATTATATATGGTCATATTGTAGGGGTTTGAAAATTACTGCGTGATATTTCCATTTTTTCAAACATGATATGAGGGGTGCCCCATGTAAAGTTATTCGCAATTAGAAAACTTTACATATCAAGGTTTAATGTTTTAATCTTATTCTTTCAACCTTCGGGAACTGGGTTCTGTTGTATTTCAGTATATTGATCCCCATTCAGTGTTACCTTTGTTTTCCATTTCGTGTGTCATGAACTCACTGAGATCGAGATCAAAAACGGTTTTCATGATGACAACATGCAAAATGAAGACAGGTGTAGAATATAGAAATGCAAGTTTATTTGTAAGCATATAGGTGTATCAGTGACTAAACTCCAAATCGGATAAATTTTTTTAGTGGCATTGGCTCTGTAGCTCATCAGTCTTTGCACGATTTTTACATTTGAAATGAATAGTTTTGACACATACAATGAATCGTCACCCAACATGCAATCATAATCTACTGGTGAAAATATCTGAAAGATATTGCAGTATTCTAGTGAGTTTTGTTAATCACAAAAAAGTAAATTAAATAACTTTAAGGGGCAAAAATCAAAAATAGTTCTGGCCGAAATAAGAAAAGTTGACGGATGAAGGACGACGGTGTACGCCATAAGCACATAAGCTTTCTGATACACGCTTTGGTGAATCGTGCTGCACGTGCAGGTCGCTATAAGCTTTCTGATACAAGCTTTGGTGAATCGTGCTGCATGTGCAGGTCGCTATAAGCTTTCTGATACACGCTTTGGTGAATCGTGCTGCACGTGCAGGTCGCTATAAGCTTTCTGATACAAGCTTTGGTGAATCGTGCTGCACGTGCAGGTCGCTATAGGCTTTCTGATACACGCTTTGGTGAATCGTGCTGCATGTGCAGGTCGATATCTGATACAAGCTTTGGTGAATCGTGCTGCATGTGCAGGTCGCTATAAGCTTTCTGATACAAGCTTTGGTGAATCGTGCTGCATGTGCAGGTCGCTATAAGCTTTCTGATACAAGCTTTGGTGAATCGTGCTGCATGTGCAGGTCGCTATAAGCTTTCTGATACAAGCTTTGGTGAATCGTGCTGCATGTGCAGGTCGCTATAAGATTTCTGATACAAGCTTTGGTGAATCGTGCTGCATATGCAGGTCGCTATAAGCTTTCTGATACAAGCTTTGGTGAATCGTGCTGCATGTGCAGGTCGCTATAAGCTTTCTGATACAAGCTTTGGTGAATCGTGCTGCATGTGCAGGTCGCTATAAGCTTTCTGATACACGCTTTGGTGAATCGTGCTGCATGTGCAGGTCGCTATAAGCTTCTGATACAAGCTTTGGTGAATCGTGCTGCATGTGCAGGTCGCTATAAGCTTTCTGATACAAGCTTTGGTGAATCGTGCTGCATGTGCAGGTCGCTATAAGCTTTCTGATACAAGATTTGGCGAATCGTGCTGCGTGTGCAGGTCGCTATAAGCTTTCTGATACAAGCTTTGGTGAATCGTGCTGCATGTGCAGGTCGCTATAAGCTTTCTGATACAAGCTTTGGTGAATCGTGCTGCATGCGCAGGTCAATATAAGCTTTCTGATACAAGCTTTGGTGAATCATGCTGCATGTGCAGGTCACTATAAGCTTTCTGATACAAGATATGGTGAATCGTGCTGCACGTGCAGGTCGCTATAAGCTTTCTGATACAAGCTTTGGTGAATCATGCTGCACGTGCAGGTCGCTATAAGCTTTCTGATACAAGCTTTGGTGAATCATGCTGCACGTGCAGGTCGCTATAAGCTTTCTGATACAAGCTTTGGTGAATCGTGCTGCGTGTGCAGGTCGCTATAAGCTTTCTGATACAAGCTTTGGTGAATCGTGCTGCACGTGCAGGTCGCTATAAGCTTTCTGATACAAGCTTTGGTGAATCATGCTGCACGTGCAGGTCGCTATAAGCTTTCTGATACAAGCTTTGGTGAATCATGCTGCATGTGCAGGTCGCTATATTGTAGAAGATAAAACTATACAGAAATGGTCAAATAGATAACTAAAACACTGGATAAAAATAGTTTTAACAGATTTATACACATTTTTAACACATGTTTAGATGTACAAAATCATAAGAAATAGATTTTAAACCGAGGCAATTAGTAATATTGTAGCTTTAGCTAATATTCAGCCTTACATTCAAGCGTTAACAACACATTACAGAAATATAGTTAACTTCTGTCTATTGAGAACAAACTGCAGAACATTGCCTGAGTATGAAACATTGTTGAATAGTTCTCAGTTGGTGTAACGATTCAATCTCGTCGTTCAATCACAATGTTTATGCACTCATTAATCTTAATTTCTAAAAAGGTTAATAGTGCATTCATAAAGTTTATAAGCGTTCGAATCAAACTAATTTTAATTTTTAAAGATCTAACTTTTTGAAGACACATTCAACTTCAATGATAAAACACAATGTTCATGTTCACATCTCAGTCATATAAGAATCAGTTTCATTGACAAAACGAAGTTTTCATGTACAAGTAACAAACTTATTATGTACAAACTTATACACACACGTTTATGATAAAAATCCAGTTTATAAGATAATAAACAGTCTCCTTGTGAATACACACTTAGTCATTGAAAAACATCCAGATTCATCGCTGAAAATCAGGCCTTTGGACAGACATACTCAGTAACAAACCTTGTTGATACAAAACTCAGTTTCGTTGGAACTTACAGTGTTGCTGTTACAAACTTTGATGACGAAATAATGAGGTTTCTAAATAAAATAGTGTTCATGTACATATATAAACCAAATGAAATTGTAAAATAGGTTTTATTATTGATAAAACAACGTGTTTATGTACACACATATCCTAAGTAACAAAAACGTAGTAAAAATAATCAAATACAGTTTTCACACTCGAAAACGGCACAACGAAAAGCCGTCAAATTTGGCATGAAGATAGTTTGATAAATATTCTTAATGTTGGTGTGTTTAGATTTTTATTTATTTATCAAAGATACCTAAAAGTTCGTAAAATTCAAATATTTTGACGGACAGTTTGTCGCGCCAAGACATTGTTTTTCAGGCCTATAGGCTAGTCTGTAGACAGAATAGAAAGAAATTTGGAGATAATACGCATAAAGGCCTTTTATTTTACAGCATGGATTTTGGTTGAAGTTTGGCTTATGAATATATAGATATTGACGATTTTCCTACACTTAAAACACAAAACGTTCCGACCTCTCGAGCATCAAATAGTTCACTTTCAGTTATTAAATATTGCCTGCCGTTCACCGCTCCTACGGTGTGGTTTTCATACACATTTACAACAATTGTTAATTTACAAAATGTACAGCTACTTATTACTGCACTCGGACTGAAAAATATTGACGCTTTCCTATATATTGTGTGACTGACGTCCCTGAGCCCAGTAGAGCTTTGTTTATTACAATTTAGCCCGAATAGGTAGATTCAACTAACGAGAGAAAGTTACATGTTGGTCAATGTGAAAAAGTGATATACTGACTGAAAAGAATACATAAAAATTGGTACATAATATATTTAACATCATGTTAACAAACAGGCCAATGACACAATATATTTATATACGAAAGCACTTTCATTATAAGGAATTAGTATATATCGTGTCCTAACTAATGAACGCCGACATTTCCTAACGTTTCAGGCAATAGAAAGGCAAAGTCATGCGCCCTATACTGTGATGTTATGCTTCTGCCATTGTAAAATATCTATCAACCTATGGAATAACGAAAGCGTAATCATTACCAGAAGAAATACAGGCAAACGATAAAATCAAATTACATCAAAGAAGACTAAAATACTACATTTGACTTAACTTCGTCAGTAGCTTGCATTGGGTCAAATCATACACTGTTGCCTTAGATTTTGTTGCAGTGAATTATAACGGTGATAAATTTCAATCGCATATTGTACTTACTGTCATTCCGGTAATTTTTTTTATTTTAAAGATTCTTTTTTCATTATCACGTTTGTGATGACTCCTACATTTTTTAAAGGACAGGAATTTAAATAACAAATCCATGTGAACATTTCCATCTATTTTGGCATAACGTAAGTCAATTAGGCCTGTTTACAAACTCTTTTCTCTTGTTTTAAGAAAATATGTTAAACCAAAAACTGTTTCGGTTATTGATCTATGGTTTTAACTTTTCCTCTGATATTTTGATAGATGGCGATTTTCCCTACACAAAATTTAATTCAATTTAATATTCTAAAATCCCTTTAGCAGTTTAACTCTATATACTCAATCGATTTGTTGCCGACAAACAAAAAAGAAAGAAAGATTTGAACGTACAGTGGGTATGATAAACACATTAGGATGTATTGCTAAGATAATAGATTACATTACAAATTAGGTTTATAAAGGGTCGGAGTCGAATTGCACGTTCTAAAGTTGAAAAGTATTTCATAAAACATAAACTTTTATGTAATAGCCACTCAGTATAAGGCGTCTGCTGTTTTAAAAATCGTTGCCGCTGACAGGATGTGTGGCCCTCTAGGAATCTATAAACTGTCAAACTAAAAGTATAGTAAGGAGGGCTGAGCAAAAGGCGCGGGAAAACGGAACTTTCATTCAGTAAGATTGTACAGTCACAGGCAAAACTATATAGGGCTACACAAACTGTATATAGACACGCACTCTACAGACCAGTCTCGGGGAGAAAGATTAATTGTGACTTGCATAGCACTACGTAAAGCTGCCTGGAAATCGCCATTATTGTGTCAAGTTTTGTTCGAGTACCATGACGTCATAAGCACGAGCAGATATGACGTCACAAAGCGTTATGAACACGGTGCAAGTAAGCGGGAAACTTTGCCATCCCTTTATAAACACTGAAATGTCGGATCTCTTATTTCTTGTTACTCACGCTTTTCGATCAAATTTAGATACGAGTAATAAAAAACACCATCCAAATTGGGAAGGGACAATTATCGTACGAGTAAGATGTGATATATATCTTCCTCTAGAAATATAATCTCTTGCTTTCAGTCACTCGGCAGCTTTAGTAGCCTATTGTTTGTACAGAACTTAAAATATAACAAACAATATCTTGAAATTATTCTGACAATTTCTACTATATTGATAACAATTTTATATTAAAGTTGCGTAGAATGAAAAGTCAAAATTATCCGTGAGTTGACTAAATAATAATTCAGGCCGGCCACTTTGATGTTTTTAAATTAGTAGATCTAAATTTAGTCTATAAATTGTCATTAAAATTGTGAAATGGGGTTTTGTTTACCATAAATGTTTTAGATAAATAGAATGAAAATATTTTCAAAGAGACATGTCACACTTTTTAACAAATTGTTTGTTTATGGAGAGTGATATAAGCGGTGTCGCATTCACTTAGGTAAACAATGTTACGACTATACGTACAAACTAACATCTTATATTCTTATCAAAATATGGTAAATGGCATCTTAAAATTCATCTCTGATAATCTAATGGTCATTGTTGATAATTTCATGTCAAATTTTAAATAAACTCTTCACGAGGTTGTTTGAAAAGTAGGTTTTGATCTGAGTCGGCCACTTTCATATTACAAGATCTTGTCACGACTCAAAATGTTAAACAATGTTTAAAAGTATGCAAATGTGGTCTTGTTTTTCATATTATGTTATAACAAATACATTTATAACACTTTGAAACAAATATTGGACAATTTTTTAACAAATCGTTAGTTTGTTACAGAGAGGAGAATGTCGCCTTTTATGGCCGCTTCACTCAACAAGTTCACGGACAGACATTCTCAGTGATTAGAACTGAGATTTTATTTGCTTAATTTGATTTAAAAGTGTACAATTGTATATTTGTTCTTCATATTATATCAAATGAAAGACAATGAAAGTATTTTCAAGCAAATATCTCTTACTTTTTTACAAATTTGTTCATTCAACATTCTAGCTAACAGGTTGGGGTTTTCCCAAGATTAAAAATAGACAACTGTGACATGCTAATCCAGGAGAAACAAAAATACAAATATAACTTGCTTATTTGTCTAAATAAAAACTTAATTCTTATTTACAAATTTACAAAATATACAAACAATATCAACTAACTTTGTTCAGTCTGACAAGGCCTGCTGAATGAGATGTATTTTCCTGTCAGTGACGCAGATCTCGCGGCCGCTTATCAGTCTCATTCTTGTAGGACAGTATCGTTCTACGCAAAACATGGGGAAAACTTCTTCTTTCATCTGCAGATCTACTTTACACAAGAGTTGCTCCCTCTCCACGTCTATGAACCCCACCCTCCTCCTCCCCACATCCAGCACCAGCCCGAAGGTGACGGTCAACTCTACACCAGGTGTGGGGCGAGACAGAGAGACACACTCACCAACCTGATGTTCCTCACTGTCCTCCTGATCTCTCCTCCTCACCTGGATACAGAGACAGTCGAGGTGACGGTGATGGTCACAGATGTTCGTCACAGACACACAGACAGAGTGGGGGAGAGAAATAACACATCTCACCACGTCCATGTTCCTCCTCCCGTTTATCAACCCCATCTCCAGCATGGGTCTCATGCCTAGGTCCCTCCGTGTCAGTGTGGAGCTGGTCTCCCAGTAGGAGGGGGGAGTAGTGAGAGGGGAGGGGGGGAGAGGGACGAGGACGGGACTGCTACAAGTCCCATTGAACTCCAAGAACTGACCCGGACTGTTTCTGTGTCCACTGCGTCCACTTTCCTCCATGTTTGCCAGGACTCGACCGAAGTCTTCAACTTGTAGATTAAAGTGTACTCTCTCTGAGTTGAGAATCATCGCCCGGCCTGAAATATACAAGTTTATTGTTATCAAACATATACAAATGACATCTTAAAATCTTTATTTTTGTATTTTGAACACTTTGATGTAAGAATAATTGGTAATTGTCAGGAATTTTTAAAACTTTGTTTAACCGCTCAAACTAACAAATTTTAAACATTTTTGGAGCTTAGTGTCGACTTTATTAACAAATTATATTATCAAAACATATACAAATGACATCTTAAAATGTTTATTTTTATATTCCAAATATTTTGATGATAAAAAAATTCATAATTGCTTAAAAAAATTAAAATTTTGTTTAACCGCTCAAACTAAGAACATGGTTGACATTTTTCTAGATCTGATTATCATGAAAATAAACAATTATCATTATTAAAACATATACAAATGGGATCTTGAAATGTTTATTTCAATGTTTGGGATAATTTTATATGAAAATTATCGATCTTTGTGACAAAAAATATAAACTTTGTTTCACTTGGCAATACACAATAAATCTACAGTTGATTTTACCGACAGCCGGTTTTCAAAATGGATCAGTTTTCTTTGAGCGCAGGACAAATTGTTGTTATCCAAACTTATACAAATGACATCTTAAAATGTTTATTTTACTATTTCAAATACTTTGATGACAAAATATTTGATAATTGCGAAAATAAATTAAAACTTTGTTTGGCCCTCAAACTGAAGGATAATTGAACTGCTTCTCAGAACTGAGAGTCGCGGTCTGTAAATAACAGTAATTATTATTGAAATTTGTTGTCTAAATATGTACAAATGGTATCTTAAAATGTTTATTTCACTATTTAAAATAATTTGATGAAGCAATATTTAATTTCCGGATTTCTTTTTAAAACGTTTGTAACGCTTAAACTGACATATTAGCTCCTTTTCGAAAGTTTATTGTCCTGTAATAAACACGTCTTGTTATCCAAACATAAACAACTTGAAATGTTCATTTCACTATTTTATATCATAAACATCACTGGGGCAAAAAATCTAAACTTTGTTTCCTTCTCTAATTTCCAATTGACTTTTTATTGCCGACAGCTTGTTTTTTAAAATGAATTCTGACGTTTCCTACATATAAAACAATCACTGCATACCTACTATATTAAAATGATAACTATGAATTCATATTTTAATAATCAAAATAGAATTAAAATAAAATATATGAATTATATGAAAGTTGTTACAATAATTTACAACTTTTTTCTGACCATTTTTATAGATCTGACTGTCCTGTAAATTAAACTTACCAACATATATGAATGCTATTTTTGAATATCATCTTTATCATTTAGAATATTTTTTTTAAAAAATGGAATATTTGCAAGAAATTTGCCACTTAAACTTATTAATAATTCAGCTTTTTTTTCATTTTACACAGAGTGTCAATTTCTAATATCTTTGTTATCAAATTTCAAATCACTCATACACGATATCTTAGAGCTTTAAAGGAAGACAATATTTTCTCCATAAATAGATACAAAGGGCATCTTAAAATGTGGATTTCAAGATTTCAAGACTGAGAAATTTATCAGTTATTGTGACATAAAACATAAACTTTGTTTCACTCTCCAATATTTGCAGTTGATTTGCCGCCTCCGCCGCCTCTCAAAATAGATAAGTTTTCATTAAAGATTAAACAAATTGTTGTAATTTGTACACAAATAAATGACATCTTCAGTTTATGCTTCACTTTGTTGAAATATATGGATAATGTTATATTTGATAATTGCAAATTCTTTCTAAACCTGTGTATAACTGTCAAACAATAAAAGTAACACAAATTAGCTCAATTTCAAAAGCAAAGTGAACACCGTCTGTTTGTTTTTTCCCGAATATATACCAATGTCACCTTGAAATGTACTGTATATTTCAAAAGTTGAAAATAATACACCATATCAAAATTATTATTCATCGCCACAAAACTTTTCTTAGGGGTCACTTGACAATTCAGTATTTGAATCGATACAGTGTCCAAACCTCGGTCACCTTGCCCTACTGCTTTTTTACACTTTTCAACCCATCTGAGAAGTTACTTCTTGTATTATTCTGCCACAATATTCTAAACTTTTCTTTAGAGCATTTGATTTTATTCCAGTGCCCATTTATTGATAAACAAATAATTATAATAATGAATAACCCCCTAAAACAAATATATCAGCAGAAACTTCTATATCCGAGAAACGATACACGCCAGCCAATCAAGGACGAGCGATCCTTAAGTAAAAAATGTGTCATTCCTCTATGTCCTTACTCATACTTCAAATGATTAAAAAGTATTCACACAAATGTGGATTTTGCTTGTTACATGATTTAGAAGATAAATAGTTGCGTTTGTACAATTTCCGGGATTCATTGTTATTCAACACCCGCAAATTTAGTTTAAAATTGTACAAACGCAACTATTTATCGATATTGTAACATGACCGTTAGTTATTAGAAGTTTAAGAGCGAACTCTTTATTTGCGTACTTATTTTTGTGTGGAAAGGGCTTTGCGACTGTTCTATCTCTGTAAGAGGTGAGATAAGGTCTAGCTAATGTGAATTTCCGGCATTATATACATTACAAACATTGTTGTGATAATAGCAAGTAGTGGCATTCGTAACAGCGAGATCCTACAACATACTTGTTTAATTCTAGACCGAAATCAACAATCACAAAGCTCGTAGAAAAATATCGTAAAACCCCGAGTACAAAAGTCTTGAACTAGCCCACAACCATTGTGACAGCGACGCAAACATTGTGACGTCAAAACGGTTGGCCTTTGTGACGTCATACAATGGGAACGGCATTCGAAAGAAGGCGGCCGCATGAAACTTTGCCATTCGAAACTACGAGAGCCACGCGTGAGTGTAACGTAGAGTAACGGAGAGGGCCGAGGTGTTTCGAATGGAAACTTTGCGGCAAACTTGGACTAAGTAAGCCAGTTGAAAATATTTTCGTTCTTCAAAAATAAATCATATTAAAGTGTATTTGTGATATCTTTCGGTAGACACAATATGAAAAACGACAAGGACAACTGTCAAATCGGAGTACGGCACGAACTTTCTAAGAAACTGGAAAATTAAAACATGAGTCGGGCCGGCACTAGTGAACATGTTGTATCAATTCGCGGTGATTCGCCTTTTCTAATTTGCGGGTATTCATTGTCATTCAACATAGGGTGATTTTTTCGAATCTACCAATCAGAATCGAGGATACAACGAAGTCATGTTACAATATTTCATTAACAACTACGGATGATCAGGTTTAGTAATGAGATGTTTTGACTATCTGAAGATAATATATTTGGCATAAACTAATGATTATTGAAAATGAAAATCGAGGCAGCTAAACACCCTTGATCGACTTGTCGCCAAACTGAAACTGGCTCTGGTCACGGTAAGTAGACAGTCTAATTGGCGCCAAGACATTGCAAATTATGCATCCTTGGAAAGACAAGTAGTGATGTGAATGGGAATAAATCGTTTAAGTTGTTTAAGCGGTAGGTGGACAGTTAATGCTTTTACAATCGACAGTTATAATGAACATTTATTTTCATATCACATGAATTGACCTTAGACCTAAGTGTTCCATGACAAATCAAGCGATCAGATTTCTGAACGATAATTACTTCATTTGAATTTCTAAATCATCTTTCGAAAAACGTGCTACTGCCCCTTTGTTCATGAGATGGACAACACATCTCAACTCAGATTTGTGTCACAAATCAATTGAAAGTTTTCCGTGACACAGGTTAATCCCTGTATTCAGTTTTTACTTTCAACCTGTTTGTTTTTCACTATAAATGCTTTTTATGACCAGTTTGATATTTGTTTGAAACAGTTAAGAGTCAAATGTCTGGCTATCTTTAAATTTTGGTCGCCTCTCGCCACTGAACGGAGTCTTTTCCTTTGATCTCTGGCTACAAGCCTGAGTGTGCAACAATGTTGAATTATATCCCAAGGTCGTCCGCTCTAATATGCCCCGTCGTTCATGATTACCGAAAAAGAACGTGGACAATACGTGTTGCGTGTTGTGACGTAATAGGTAACGGCTGAGTTTTCTATTAACATATTTATCAAAGGGAAACAAGCCGCCCATATTTTATTATTTTGTTTTCCGTACCAGTTCTGAGGTGAGGTGGTCGTTAATTACCAGACGATGCAATATATAATGAATATTAACTTTTAACCTTTCTGTAACACATTTGTCAACATATTTTCGAGTGAAGATATGTTCAATTGATCCAGTCTAATCAATCTAATTTGAGTTAAGAGTCGCGACTTGGGTCTGAGTGTCAGTGTCATACCCATGCAATGATCGGTTTTCAAAGTGAAATTTTAAGTGGGCATTCCATACATGTCTTACCTACAGTTTTGCATACATTAAGTAATATATTATTTTGATAGACACGAGTGTTTGAGTGATTGACTGCGTGAGTGAGTAAATCAGGACAATGTTTTAGCAACTTAGAATTAACATTTGGATTTAATCATCGTTTTTTCATAGGCAAACATTTTAATTTATTTGTCAATAACTTGATGGCAGAGTTATTTGAGTGTAGTATCTTTATACCACATGCCGGTTTGAAATTTGAAGTTTGAAGTTTGAACACTGTATTCAGATATTAACATCTAATTGTTAAAGGTTAATTATTTTGATTGTTATAGGTGGTGAGATTGTTTGAGGTTTATGCTGCTTTCAAGAGTATTTCACTTATATTACGGCTGCTAGTATCATTGCAGGGAGAAAGGCTGCAACACCATTGGGCTATGCATTGCGGTGATACATGCGGGCATCGGCTTAACTAGCCAGCCCTAAAATTCAGTGTAGCATTGCACCCAAACCTTGCTGCGTTCAGAACAGTTCTCTACTGCAGATAAAGTTGCCGAGCCCATTGAAATATTTTTATTTGAAAATAACCCTGTAACCTATGTGTAAACTGTTGTATTTAACTACTATAAATCTTGTCAGCTCAAGTTATTCATTGAGTTAAATAACAGATATAATATGCATTGCCACACGTTAGGTCATTACTCCAATATGCCTGGACTGCGAAATATATAATCCATTAGATCACAAAAGGGCACATCTCAGGTTCTGTTTGACGGATTTCTGTACAGTAAGAACAAGGTAAGGCAGACGCTACAGTAGGCTGCGGTCAGACCTAGTGGAGAAGATAGCCTACACATATAGAGTTCGAATCTCGGTGGAGTCAATATTTTGAAACTTTTATTCTTCGGAACATGGTCGATTTTAATCAGACTGGGCAGACATGCACACACTGGCGAACAGCATGCCCTGGCAAGTGCAAGTGAGAGGTTGTTTTATTTTACTTGGTAAGCGACGATGAAGTTAATACAAATGGAAAAATCAAATAGTGGGCAGGTACGGCTTTAACGGTGTTTATATTGGTATAGAAAACCTAGACTGTTTCCAAAATTTAAATTTTATTTCAACGAATTGTAATTGCTTTCATTGTTGATTCAACTTAAAATTGCTAAATAAATCAGACAATTGTTCATTTATGCCTACGACATTGTGGGTATCATCGTGGGTATCATCGATTGTTTAAGATGTAGCCAGATGCAAATGTGTCAAAACCACAACGCGGTTACAGAAATAATTGTACTCATGGTTGTCATGTTCAATGCTGAAATCTGTGAAACTGCAAAATTTTGTAAATGAATAGATAATTTTTTAACTTTGTGTTTATATTACCCTGTGGAGTTTGAATCGTAATCAGCCAACTAAAAGAAAATTTATTTTCATAACTTATACTTTAAATTTTAATAACTATCTTGTTGGAAAGTGAATATTTTGAAATAAACCAATTTATGATTTTAGGTGATTATTTTCTATATAAATCAAATTAATATTTTGCATGTAATTGCAAACATGTTATAACAAAAATTCCTTAGAAAGAAATACAACAAAGAAAATTAAAAGCTGCCATTTGAAAAGTTGATTTTCTTAAAGAATTGAAAAAATTGAAACGTCAGACAAGCTATCCAGCATAGAAAACAATATGGCTATTAAGTATAAGATTATTATCTGAATTTTAAAAATAAATGGTTATAAATTCATATTTGTTTCTTTCAGAAATATTTAGATCTATATTTTTAAAGTTAAAATTGATTTTTTCAAATTTCAGCTGAATGTAAAATCATATTATTAATCGAGTTAATCCTTAAGTCCGTAAGTTATATGAACATACCTTGTTCTATGTGAAAAAAACACAATCGATGAATACAATAGTCTATATTTCTTCATCGAAGAATAAAAGGAAAGTAGGCCTCTTCTCGAATTAAGTTACCTAGAGCAAGGTTATAGTTAAAGGGAGGCAACCCGACTTGTTCTAACCATATTTCATTGTGAAATACAAATAAATCATACACTTTTATTCGGGTCATTCAAAATATAGATCAGTCAATAATGAAACTTAATTTTCAAAAGAATTTTCGAAAAATTTAGATAATCATTTAGAAATCATCCGACGATTTCGACGGTCAATGATGATTTGACTCCTCAAGGCAAGTTATCAATGAAACTTTTTATTGCAAAAGGTGTATTTTACCGCTAATAATGTTCATTTATTAGTTCTAACTTTTCTTACATTTGAAGTCTTATCAGGTTATGACATTATACTGAAAAACCAAATCTGTTAGTAATTCAAGTGGAGGCAATATTATTTCAGGCCTGTGATACAGTATCTTAGTTCAAATTCAACCATACTGAGCTTTTCTGTTTTCGGAACATAAGCTCAGTATAGTTTAACAATATTTCAATCATGTTACATTTACCTCAGCAATAATCATCACTGGTGTAATTTAAATGTGCAACTCACTTTAAAAAATAACTCAATTTGCCCTTAGATCAAATGACTTTAGTTAAAAGTTGGCCAAAAACTATTTTGGTTCCAATTTATGCACCTATAAGCTTTAGTGATTTCTATAATTAAAATCTATTTACCTGGATACATAAAACGTTATTTCTATTTTAGCAATGTAGGAATTCCAACATCATGAATAATATTATAAATGTTGATAACAATATTTAATTTATTCCTATAGTAATTTCCAAATGTCAAGTAGATTTTTTAATTAGATATTGTGTTAATTTTTAGACATCTTATTTAAATAATCATATTTGTCAATATTGTTTTGAAATATGATAATGAAAGGAGACGTTAGTATGATTAGATTATATTACTTACTGTCAGTACTTAAAGACAGTGAAAATTGTTAAAAGGACATCGAGTTGTTGTTATTGTGATTTGTACTGAACTTTGCCTTGATGAGGCTGAGAGACCAATGGCTGAGTTTTACATACGTTTTTATCATAAAAAAAAACTTTCACAATATTGTTTGTTTCAATAACTTTTTAGTGCATGAGTTGCTACACTCAGATCATCCTAAACCGACTATAAATGCTTAAATAAAATAGATTTCAAGTCAACAATTAAAAATGTCAATAATGTTTTATGTGAGAGTGATAACATAAATCTTCTTTCGTGTATAAAAATTTCCCACTAAAAAAACAATTTGATGAATGCAATAGATTTGTAAAATTAAAGCATTATTTTCATGTATTTCTTTGTTATCTACGACTAACTTCTGCATTGCAGTCTTCCACTTTATGATGAATTAAAATACAACTTCAACATACAGGAAATTAATGGATGTTATTATCATATACAGATATATACAATGATACCATGGCGGGATTGATTCCAGTCAAATTGAGCTATTCCTTCACGATTCCCCCTAATTAGCTATTGCTAGATCTGTGATTGTGATTTTAGTTCTCTATCAATGTATTTTTAGTAATCCTGAAAATATAAGCTTCGCAACTCAAATAAGTTTTTTTAAAAATACTTTATTACACAATATGGAAGGTTCAGCCTTAAAACGACGTTCAACCATATTTGTACCGCTTAAACAAACCCAGGTTGGCCTTTTGACTAACAGCCATTGGCTGAATTGTATCCTTGAGGGGGTGTACGTCTTGATTTCACAATGTCACGGTTGTTATATTTACTCAAAATCAGTTGTTTTCTTTGAAATATATGCGGAGGTCTTCACTATGATATTCACTATGTGAAACCTTGCAAATTTGCGTATAATACACAGACGGCCGCCTCATCGCCTCGACTTTAGGGAATGCACTTGTATGGCACAGCAGTGGTGACACAGGTCAAAACACTCCTTGGTTGTGAATATTCTCGGTGATCTGTTGCTTGAATAGACTGATGAGAAACTGTTGAGAAACGGTTGTTAGTGTAAGCGCAGTCACTCGACTGACGCCAACTTTGTTGCATTTACGAACAAAAATCAATTTGCAACACCTACTTAGCTGTTACTTTTACGCAACTTACAAATAATTTATGTCACAATTCATAATGAAACGCTTTTGATCAAAATCGTAACGCTAAGATCGATTGTACGAAATTAGTATGGTCACGAACCTGTTGTGAAACAGGCCCTGTTCAGTAGCGATGATTGCGGGCCAGCATTAGGAACGCAGGCAAGCATGCACAATGATTGCAGAGGTACAATGACTTGTGCGCTGAGCGCTAATTTTACTGAACATGGCTACTTGACGATTCTTGGACAACAGTAATCTGTGTCCTGGGAAATGTGTGGGTCGTTAAAGAAAATAGAATGATCACTCAATTCTTGAATGCAACATGCAACAGTGTACATCTCTTAAACTTCATCCTTTTGTTGGTCATCTTTATCACAACAAAAAGGAGTAATTGCCGAATCTTGTTTATGATGTGTCAAAGTTGTCTTATGACTATATATATATGCCTCTCATCTGTAAATAAAAAGTGGCTAAATCAATATATATGTATATATACATATATATACACTGGTAATTTTCTGCCAAATTTTCGTCCAGCTGGTAAAGGCGGTTTGGCGGGTGCATAATTGAATAAAACAGCTCACCTTGAACAAAAATATCTTCATATAATTAGGGGACCCTTTGTGTGTTGTTTGACCAAGTTGATTATCCTCATAGGGCATACTTCACATTCCATTTGCCGTACATAACATCTGTCTGCGAGAATACAAAGTCACCAAATCTACTTTTTATATCAGCCATTGACAAGATACCTGTACACAGGTTTTCAACCTTCCAGAGCATATTGTGTTCCGGAGAAGAAAATGGAAATTCAAAGGAAGTGGTCCCCTATGTCCACTTTAAGGGTCACAGAGTCACCAAATTATAATGCTTTCTGGTCCATCCGTCTGTACACTGTCTGTATTCAGCCTGCTCGGGCTTCAGGTTCTGGAGAAGATGAAATATGCTTTCAGAGCAGCCTGGCACCTATATTTGCAGGCCACCAGGCCCATAGTGGGTGTTACAGAGTCACTAAGTCTACATTTCATTATCTCATTGGGTTTAGGTACTTGTAAACAAGATTCGAGTTCTCTAATGGTCATTGAGAATAATTAAAGGTTCCGAACAAGCCATTGAGCTTGTTCCAGCCTGCAAGTCTCGGTGATATCTAGAGGATATTTGTCTTTTCTTGACAAATACCAGGTTAATCGCATTTCATGGATAGAAAGTTCATATTTTCACGAGTGGCGCTGCTGGCATTTACATTAGTCACCTGCAGGAAAACCGGTACGAGACTTCTTAGTGACGGCAATGCAATGTCCTGATGACGTCACTCGAGTACTCATTTACCTGCGGAACAGCTTCTAAGTGACAGCCAACGATTGCTGTCACACTCAAGAGGTTTTTATTAACTCTAGTATTCACAATGCAACATAAAAAGTTTAGAACGAATATCATAGGTGATTATATGAAGTTTCCTTGCATTGTACCATGCCCACGCGTCGGCCCCTTTGATGTCGGCCGTGGTGTATCTAATAGTTACACCACGGCCTGAAGTAACCATTGACCGTAGCTATCTCATTGGCTCGCTGCAGTTTAGCAAGCCACGCCTATTGTTCACGCCCTTAAGGAATTAGTTGAATTTCTAAGAAATGACAAGTAATTGAAGTTTTAATGGCAACGAGCACAATACACATTCAAACAAATTGAACTATCCCCCTCGTGACTCGACATTGTGGCGGTGTGAAACTGAATGATTACAAATTCAAATTCCCCGCGCAGTTCTCGTTCAGATTTTGACAACGTGCAATGTGGGCGTGGTACAAAGCAGTTACTTCATCCAATCACTCGAGATGGATCTAGTTACACCACACCTGATCGCTGTTTGATTAACAGCTGAATTTGCGTCTCGGACTACCGTCCTTGACGAATTCAACTGTCCATCAAACAGCGATCAGGTGTGGTGTAACTAGATCCACCTCTCGTTTATGGATGAAGTAACCACTACCTATTGCAACATATGAATTTAAATATCAATTAACTAAATATATAAAACATATTATTATCTAAAACTGATGACACCAAAGTTTCCTAAAATCAAAGCCTTGAGTTTCAAATATTCCATCCAAATTATTTGTTACGTTAACTAAGCTTATGGTTGAAGCTTATCCATGACGCCATTTTATATTATGATGAATATTAATAACTATGCCTTTGTGACAAAGGGAAATTGCCTTAAGGGCAAGATTTTCTTCTTTTACACTGTACCAGGCTCCAGATTAGATGCTATCTGTGTAAAATACTCACAGATATGTAATTATGTGCAAAAAATATGAATTCAAAGAGTGACAGATAAGCATAACTGTCCCAGAATACGGGTCATATATTGATTCCATGCTTACTGAATTTATCTGAATGATCTTGCTATTATCATAATCCTTGTTTAAGGGTGTCTTTGTTATGATGCTAATAAATGCATATTTTTTATGACAGTCAATAAAATACAGGAATTTGGGACATGTTTTCTTTTTGCATTGTGACTGAACCAGAATTGTCCATTAACATGATACAATGTCTCAAAGGGCATGATATCCAGATATCCGAAAATTCTGGTCATTGTCTCGTGAAAAATATGACTGCCCAGTTTTCAACTTAAATATGTTCATCCAATCAATCTAATAATGATTTTAAAATTAAATCATACGGTGGTGATAATCTGTCGAGTTTGGATAATCCTCGATTGCTTAAGATAGAATGTTATAAGTGCGCAAGACATAATCATTCGGATGCTTAAAGCTGAATTTATTGTTTTCGGATCCGGTGGTTAACAAAATTAACGTAATTTACCGATACATTCCGATTCAAACACATATTCATTCGGATAATTTTACCTTAATTTACTGTCCTTGGTGACAAACTGACAAATAAACTTTTAATTGAAGTCAGCGAAAAAAAATTCCCCTAAGGATGTAATGATGGTAGAGAATGAAAGTTTTATTTATTGATTGCATTTAATGGAAAAAAAGTTAATGTCTGGTATTATGTAAAGCCATCGGATATGATAACCGGCTGTGAAATTGCCAGTGGAAACTAGATTAACAACCCCTTTAACACTTTCGCGAAAATATCCGATATTGAAGCTATTAACATCGACGTAAATACTTTCATAAAAAAATAAATGTCAATCAAAATTGCATTATTTATAAATCTAAGATAGTCAGTGTGTAAATCAGCTTCAGCCTAAAAGGTGAATTAGATTTCTCCTAGAAAATATATAAAAAACATAATTCTTACCTAAAATGTTAAATGTTCTACTTTCAAAGTGTGTTCATTAATGTGAAAAGTGACTTTAAATATTGACAATTTTGTTTACATGTTGCCATAGATACACTGGTAATACAGCCAATCAAAAAATTGGCCACCCATTTTGCCCGGCACTGCAACATGTCTGCCTCCTTGAAGCAAGTTTGTCACATGTAACAGTTAGAGAAACAAAGTGATCAAATAATCAGACACCAGTTGTGGAAATTTGTTTGATTGGGTAAATTGCCTAGTTTAATTTGATAGACAATGAAGACGATACATATTTTAACGATACATATGACATTTGACAAAATATTTCTTCAATCAAGAATTTTGTTTTGGGGCAATGTTGGCCATGTGTCATTTTTTGTCTTTGACAATCAATTCATTGCTGTTTGATATTTCATGAAACAATCAATAATATTTTCAGCTGATGAGGTCTGATAAATTATGGCATGACTCATGTCTGGTGGTTGTTAGGTGTCTGGACATTTTTCAGATTATCAACTTTTCAGGCTGAACAGCTGTATAGCCAAGCTTGTAAAATTTCCAATGTAAGTGTATTGATCTTGAAATAAGCTTTTTGGCAATCAAATGCCTTAGCTTAAAAGCCTGTGAAAAAGAAATAAAACTATTTTTATTTTAAATGCATTAACTCATGTTATTGTTCTCTGTACTTCACAGAGCTCAAAATATCCCAAGTCAGGTCAGGTAGGAGAATATGGTGAAATTTTGTGCAGTCATAATGTGACCAATGCTGATTATATGTAGTATTTATGTTTGCTGTATGAAACACAAAAGACCAGATGGACAATGGCTTAATGTTTCACATGCTGTCTTCAACCTTAGATATAGTTATAAATAATACACTCCCTGATGAGCTTAAGAGCCAATAGCTCTATATTTTAAACAGGAAGTATCATTTATCAAAAATCTTTTAACAGTTCAATCCAACACTGCATACCTCACATTTTCTCAAAGAGTATTAAATAAACAGGATTGTTGTTAGTTATTTTAATGTCAAATGAGCAATGGGTTCATAATTAACGATTTATAATTCAAGAGTGTGTATATATGCAATTTACCAATAAATTGTGAGAAACAATCTCGGAGTAGAAACCAGGATTCAGTCAAAGGTCAATGAAAGGGCTATACACTAAGAATACATGGTTTGAGTAAATTGAAAACTTTTGAATTGTAAAGAAGGAATATTGAGTTAATAGAAGTATAAAAATAAAGATATAAGTGTGGCTTATCACTTTTTTGTGTATCACTTTTTCCACAAAAAAGTGATTAGCTCTTTAAAATTTCCAGTTCTGGTAAATAATTATCTATCCATTAGCTTATTGACAAAAAAACAAGTATTCAACACAAGGTAATATAAAAAAAACCACGAGGCCTATTTTAGGATATTTCTAGGATATTTTAGGCAACATTTCTCAAGAATGAGTTTCACCCATACAAGAGTTACCTCACTTCTTTGGATATTTCCATTTACAATAGTGCCTTTCTTTGAAACCAGCTTGTGCATAAATGCACCTAGTTTTTTAGTAGAACATTTTTGTTTTATGTTTAGGGTACATTGTAGAATATTTTAATATGAAGTTCTTTTATTCACCGACAAGTTGCAGCAAACCTGCATTTATGGGTGTTGTACAAGTTTCGGCCCACTGACTTAAAGAATGGTTCTTATCATTTTTGATAACATTAGTATGATTGTTGGAAAAATACTTTCACAAGTTGAACACTTGTCACATTGGCCCTCAGTGGAAGCTTGATGCGAATCTATATCAAACATTTAGGCCCAATTCTGCAGAGAATATCCCAAATAAGATGTCTTACAAAAAGAACATCAAGATTATTATTTATAACAATCTTAATTCATACAATATTTATCTTGACCATTAATTTTGAGACATAGTTTTGTACTTGTCAACAAGACCATGTTATAAGACCATGTTTTGACTGGTCCATCATGACAATATAGAGGTCATGTAATTTATCGGGAAAACAATATTACATTGGATATTAGATAACTTAGTTATATGAATTGTTTAAGATTGTAGGATTTCTTGAAAAAGTTTCATGTTTCTATCCCTCGAAGTTCACCATTTAAAAGATGTATTCTTTAGGATAGCTCTAAGTAATATGATCGCCCCACGTATAACGAAACTAGAGAATACTGAATGACGTCCCTTTTAATAGCACTTTTATTAGTGACAGCTACTTAGATACCGATACCATTCACCAGTTTCATGAAATTGTTATCAAACGGGGCTGAGTTTAGTATTATATTTATTTCATGGCTGAATTATATCAGTGAAAAAAAATTGAAATCGCCGAGATTACCATTGCTCCCGCTCCGCTAATATAACATCATGACGTCATAGTTTAAGATTGTAACGTCATGTGATATCAATCAGCTTGCAATGTAATGACACAATGTGTAATAACATTGTAGATTATGTATCCTCAACAGGAGAGTGATAAAAGTTCATTTAAAACATATATGTATGGAAGAAAGTCAACCACGTGAGTTATTTTTCCAATAGTTCATCAAAAAGAAATCACTCATTTATGAAAATATTAAATGTGTAGAAAATATCACCAACAACTTACATCGGAAACAGATGCAAACTGAATGAGGATCTGAAAGCAATAAATTGAAATTCTAGTTTTTTTCTCATTTGGTAATTTTACTCTTCAATTATCACTTTGATGAGTGAAATACCCCTTGGTATAAATACTTATTTGGAGCCCTGTATTTTTGTGTTGATCATAATTTTCCTATTTAAGTATAATTATATTTACCAAGCACAACGGTCCAGTTGTTTCAACCTACACAGCACCAGGTCAGCAGCAGATCTGGCTATCATCCCATCTGTCCAGGGTAGATTGTCATCTGGACAATACAGAAAGGTACAAAATATTGTTCAGTAAAAGTCAATAAGGATATTATTCAAGGGACCTTCAAAAGTATGGCCATTGGCTCTGTTGCTCATCAGGCCACTGGCCAATGGTCAGTATTTGACAGGGTCAGCAAATCTAAAAATCAGAATCTACATCAGCTAAGGAATCTGTACTTAAAGTTTCAGCTTTCAAGACCTAATGTTTCTGGAGAGAAAGATGACAATAAGGTCTGCAAAGGGGTGGCCCAGCACAGAATCACAAAATCTATAGAATTCAAATGAGTAGCGAGTCTTTACACAAGGTTTCAGCTTTCTAGGTCTCTTGCTTCTGGAGAGGAAGATGAAACTAGGGCTCGGTCCCTGTGGCCCTTATTAGAGGTCATAGGATCACCAAATCTATTAAGTAGAATCCCCATCATCTAAGGAGTCTGTACACAATATTTCAGATTTCCTTAGTCAATGTTTCTATGGAGGAAGATAAAATGGTAAAAACATTTACGGACGGACGAATGGACGCCCTGCGACATTCAGTGCTATAAGCCCATCGAGCCTTTCAAGCAAGATGAGCTAAAAATGAGTTTTCATCAGCCATTGCTTTATTTGATGTTGAAGACTGTATCACCTGATCCACATGTGAAATACAACAATGTCAGTGCATCACACCTGGATTGCTTAACACTAACCTGATCAAACAATCATCATGTTCGCCAAATCAGGATAACGATTCCCTTAAAATAATATAGTTTTAATGAGTAACTTTTTGCACAATCTTATATATTTCTTCTCTTATCTTGTATCTGGTGAAAATACTATCTGTTAGCAAAAGGCATGCTTAAATACAGCTAAATAGTTGCATCCCTGTCATGTCCTTATTTTTGGGGGGGGGGGGGGGGGGGGGGGGGGGGGGGGGGGGTAGGAAAATGATATGACATGTTTCTGTTTCAATCCAACAAAGATTATATTCGTAAAATGTGTATCACTTAGGTGCATGGTACATCCCACAATAATTCAGCTTCGGGGGAAGCAGTTCTATGGGAGAGAGATACTTATGGGGACTAAACTAGACACACCTGTGTCCAACAACTAAGATGATGGATACTTCATTTGAATTTTGCCCTCGGGAATTTGAGAGAGAATGTTAACTACTATTTTGTTACAACAAGATGCATGTTGTTATATAATTGTAAAACTGTAAAAACATGAGAAAGTGTTTTACAGACTTTGGATTTCTTGTGCCTAGAGGTTTACTACTCAGTAATTGTAGACAACCGATATTTTGCTAGTTGAGGCAGATGAGGATTACCACTTGAAAACTTGTCCTAGCTTGCAAAAATAAAATTTTCTTTAATCAAATAAAACTGACAGTATTTACATTAACCCTTAAGATGCGGGTCCCGGAATATTCCGGGATGAAATTAGCTTTGCCCGCAAGTCCTCTTAGCGGGATGCGAGTAGCACACTCTATTTTTCTCACGCTAACTAATTATGACCGCGGGTCTCGGTAGCGGGTCCCGGAAATTTATTGCCTAGCAGTAGTCTCAGTTCAACGCTTGTATTTTCGTTCCGGCTGCCGCTAAGCTACCGTGTTTTGTTTCGTTGGTGGTCTAAATAATGCGCGAACATGCTCCGAAAGTTATGAGAATATTGATAATGTTTATCGTACCGAAAATAAGCGTTAAAATCACTCAATTTTCCCCCACTCCCCGCCGCACGTGCTAATAGCCTGTGGGCACTTTCTAGCCTCTCGCACGAGCTTACCGACCCGCGCGTGCTATCGTTTACTGAGACGCGTGCATTTTGACCCTATGCAAGCCTTCCTATCGCACGCCCTATGTTCTGAACCCTTGGGCGGATTTCAATATAGGTGGGATCATTTGAAAGAGAAAAAAAATGTCTTTAATTCGATGTAAAAAACATATGTGCGCCTCGTGAAATAAAGATACCGCATGTGCCGCAAAAAAGGTGATTTTTATATATTTTTAGTTTTACACTGTTTTGTCACACCAATTTTCTCATGATGTGCTCAACATATTTTGACATTTTTTATATCACAAGATAGAGAAAAAGATTGTCTTTAATCCCATGTAAAATGTGTACATGCGCAACAATTCATAAAGATACAGCAAGCGCCGCACAAAAAGGTAATTTTGCCGACTTCCTTATCATGTGATCTGAAGCGCGATTTTCATGTGCCTTTCTTTCACAATGAATTTCTTTTACACCGTGAAAAAGATTTTGTTGAATTTTACATCACTATAAAGACAAATGAATTGTCTCTAATTCCCTATATCAATTATTATGCGCGCAAATAAATAAAGACTCAACAAGTGCCGTAAAAAGAACAACTTTCGCACTTCGCAATTCCGTTAGTGACGCAAATAGGGAAACTTTGGCACTTCATATCCCCGTGTACAAATGACACATTTCAAAACCATTTATATCATTATCAAGAGGAATAAATTGTCTACAAAGTGATATATAAAATGTACATGCGCTAAAACAAACGACGATGCAGCAAGCGCCGCACAAAGGGTTCTTTTCATGTGATCTGAAGTTCGATTTTCATGTACCTTTCTTTGGCACTCGATATTTTCTATACCACTTGGCGGATTTTGATAAATATTACGTCTAAATAAAGACGGAACGTTGTTCTTCATTTCAATATATTGATCATACATGCGCACACAAAAATAAAGGCACAAGAAGTGCAGCAAATTTGGCAAGTTTCGCATTTCGTATTTCTGTAACAAAGTGGCGCGCTCAACAACGTTTGGTATCAGCGTAAAGAGCAGAAAAATCTCTTCAATTTGATATACAATTTGTTTATGCGCTCATAGAAATAAAGACTCAACAAGCGCCGCTAAAATGTTATAAATAAATGTAATAAGTAAAAAAAATTATGAAGGAAACCCTGTTTCTTTAGTGTTCAATTATAGAGTTTTATAAACCATGAAAGTTGAAGGAAAAAAACTTTTGGATTTACATTCATAGCGTTATTGATGTCTTTTTTGAGTTAGGGGATTTTTGCGTCGGGCACCGCCATCAGTTCATGGGAAAATTGTCCAACGAAAATGTTGTGGTTGAGACACAGTATGTCGGGGATGCCGTCGGGAACCGCCATCAGGTCAAGGCAAAGTTGTCCAACGAAAATGTTTGTGGTTGAGACACAATATGTCGGGGATCTTTCGCCGGGCACCGCCATCAGGTCATGAGAAAATGTGTCCAACGAAAATGTTCGTGTTCGAGAAAAAAAATTTAAAGATATTATATCCCAGTTTTGTATCCGACTTCAATCTCCATTTTCATAAAGACAATACATTCAAGTAAATAAAACACCAAACAGAGTTTCGATGCGTCCTTTAATCAAAAAGATATAACGGTTCAAAGTGCGTAGAAATTGGCCACCTCGAAAGCCCAATTAAAAAAGTCCCTAGAGTGGCCTGAGCTCTCCTTCGGCTGATGTGACGTCATAGACAGGACTCGCTCCGCGTTTGTTTGTAAACAAGTAAATATCAATGCAGATATGGGTCGCATTCGTCTACGTTTTCATTGAGAATGAGACATGCTGCCAACTGTACTAATAAGAAATCAGGAGACATTCAACTGCATCAGTTTCCGAAGGATCCTGTCCAATTCGCGAATTGAACAAAGTTTGTTAGTCAGAAAAGAGCGAAGTGGAGTCCCAATGACAGGTCTGTCATCTGATCCGATCATTTCATTTTTATGATCTTTCCTACGATTTCAAAACGGACTTTTGACTAATCCCACAAAGGAGAAGACTCGTCAAAAATGCCGTACGAACAGTTAATAAACATATAAAGATGAAAATAGGCCCGCTACCTGTCTGTCCAGCGAGATATATGACAATCAACCGCATCGGAAGAGAAAACGGACGGAATTCTTTGAGAAGAGGGAACGAAAGAGGGTAAGGAATTTGAAAGATAGGCTAATTCAAAATTCTCTCCACGGGGAGGTGGGATAAAAAATCATGAAACTTTTTGGGAGTTGACTTTAGTTGATGATTTTGCAGACGAATGTTGAGTTTTTATCTGCAGTATGAATTTATGTCTCTAAGGATTAGTCGCAGAAATTATTAATTCAAACCCCAACAATTGTTTACATTTTTAGTATTTGATTACATATAGAATTGAAAAATTAATCGAGTTGAACTAAATAGTTATTTAAAATTTTTTATAATTTATAACCTATTTGATATTGATAAACATTGCAGTATGAAATAATATATTTAGTAATACAGATTTGTTAATATATACAAGTGTCACGTGTATTGAAAAACCTAATTACCTTCATCAAGTTTCAATAAAGTCTGTTGATCATGTGTGAGGATAAAGTTAGATAACTAATCAGTGTCTTGTGTATTACCTTTTAGAAATGTGCCAGGTGCTGAGGTCATTAAGTTTATTGCCTAATTGCCATAATGTACAGGTGTGTGGCATTTCATGTAGACTGTTAGGTAATAACTTTATGACTATATTGTCTGGTGTGAAAAAGTAGTGTTAGGTAACTAAAAACCTCTCTCTGGTAAAATACCGGTACTAAAGTACCGAAGGAAATTGAAATAATATGCTTTTCAGCGTTAATATTTTCATTTGGTTGAAATACTTAAAACTGAAAAAGAATTTCATATTTACAATACATTTCCAAGCAGGCTTTAACTAACATCACAATCAACAATAAATGTTGTGTTATTATTGACAATATTGGCCCACGTCACTCTAGATTAGTACCACACTCTTTATCTCTTTATCTCAAACACTGACCATTAACTCACACAAAACAACAATAATCTGTATCTTTACTATGCAAAATACATTAGTACGTAAGTCTAAGTTTTTATGAAGGTGGCAAATCGCGAATCAAGAGGTACATTTACTAAACACATAAAAATTTGATCTTCATTATCAACTGGTTAATAAGCCCAAAAACAGCTGTTCGGAACCGTCGTATCCTATTCCGAGATCCGGAAGTTGCCGAGAGGCAGTCCATCAAAAGCGAGATCTCAGTCATGCAAAGCAGAAACACAGAGTTTTGATATTGAGTTGACACTATTAAATTGCACAAAGTAGTAACAAATATTCTACATTTTCAATGGTCAATCTACTACACAGGGGGCTAGTCGATTTGTCTAGATGTTAAAAAAACAACCAGTCAAAATGGCGGCAGATATCAGTTTGGGTTCACTCGATCAGCATTATCGGAGATTAACAACCCAAACAAATAACAAGTCAATTAATGTCAAACAGAATATTTCGATGTATTGACATTAATAGCTTTGGTGACTTAGGGGCTTTTTATAAGTACAAACAGTGAAAATATATACGTTCACGACCGCTTGAATCTATATTGTAAACAATGACTCAGATCAGCCAGTCGTTAACGAGTCCTGTCTATGTCGTCACAACCCCCCTAGCACCTGATTGGCTAATAAAACGTTTGGCGTCTATTTTCCAGAAGTGTTTATAAAACACGTTTTTTCTGCTATTTTCAGGTGGATGTGAACCTCAATAGTTGTTGATATTTATTCTTAACTATGTTATGAAGTATTTCCGCTAATCGTACCCCCTATGTGGATATATTATCTTTAACATAATTGCATCCTTCTAATTTTCAAACTTCATCAAGTTATTGATACCCTAAAGCCATTTACCAAATTTGGATATATCTTAAATGGTTTCTGAGAAAGGTTGTCCCTCAGACCTTAGACAGATAATTATCACAAAGCTGAAGCAGGGTTGTAGGTATTCCTCATCTGCCCCAACTTTGGATAGTCCGGGATGACGGTCTTGCTGTCTAGTTTTTAAATGGGGAATTAACTCTAGGCAGAAGAAATCCAAAGTCCGTGGAATAATTATGTACAAATTTATTCACAGGAAGAATTATAACAACAGAATGATAGCAATATAGAGATAACAGCTGGATGATCCCTCCAGGGGCATGACAATCTATATATATATATACACTCAGCCCCTGGAGTTTGAGAAGTGTCTAGATGATATCCAAACTCTAACTGAAGATTAAATTTCTATCTTGGTTTATATAGGTAAATGAAGGTGATCTCTCATTGGTTAGATTTTTAATCTCGGTAACAGTGTCACTATTATTCTAGCCAGTTATTGTTTTCATTGGACTTATAAATAGACATGTCTGGAAAACGCGAAGATTAGTTAGATGAGGTCAAGTAAGTTCTTAAGTGGATTAGCTAAATTAGCCTAAGGCTTTATCTACTAAAATCACTGTCAGTGTCAACGCTTGTAAAAGGATTATTAATAAAAGACAATTGTCTTAGATAGACAAAATGTCTACTTTTTAGAATGAAGATTTTACTCTGACATTTTGTATCCTTAGGTGAAAAGGTGATTATGAGAAATATGGTCTACTTGTAAAAGATTGTGACTATGTATCTTATGAATAATGATAAATTGTATATTTGAATTGTTAATGTAATTTGGATATTTCTGTAAATTAATCATACATTTTTCTAATTTCTAAAAATATAATGTTAATGCAATTTGGGTAATATCTTGCCCATGATATAATGAACAAAAGATGGACTGACTGAAACCTCAATAGAACCAAATTGACTCTTATCAAAAATGCAGAATATTCTACTAGTGACATTATGTCAACTCTAATTAGTCAAAACAAGTAGGTGTGCCAGTGACAAGAAACAAACCATACCCGGAAAGCTGGCCAAAATACAGGAATTGGCTTGTTTGGGACGGAAAAACATTCTTATTTTGTAAAATGTGTCTGCACTTTTGTCGTCCTGTTGGACAAGATTGAAAGCCTACTAAAATCTTAATTCTTTTTCTAAATTTCTGAACAAATTCTTTCTGTCTTCGCTGAATTAAACAACTCAATTAATCAATGTTGCATCTTTATTATTTCAATCTCATGATCCTGATCTCTGTTGGCAAACTCAATTTGTTGAGGGCACACACTGATTTGACATCGGATGCCTTGAAGCACACTTACACAAAAACTCTATCCTGTAGTGTGTTAGGTATGTAACACTCTATAATGAGCCCCAGACACTCCCATAGTTTGGGAAAAGAACGACGTGATAAGCGCCCCGGGCGCTTAAAAAATTGGTAAAAGGGGGCGCTAATTAAAACGATAAAAATTGTCCTCAAGTTTAGTCTTGAAAGTGTTTTCTTACGATACACATGTCTTTGAAATATGGTTTTATAAGTTTTATCATTTTGGTGGTGGCTGGGGGTCTTGAAATACCCTGTATTCTTCACTTTAGTGGAAGTAAAAGATTTATTGCAAGACTGAAAAACCTTCCTCAATGAATCAGCATGCAAGGTAAGCAATGTTGATAGGTGGGCGCTAAATCAGGACGCATATTGTTCACTCAAAAACGTGGTGGGTGGGCGCTTATAGGGGAGTGGGCGGTTATTAAGTCGAAAACGGTATCAATTGACAGATCTTAAGTCTCCATTCTAAAAATATATTACCACTTTCGGAGATTCTAAGCCTTACTGGTTTGTCCTGAGCATTTAAGGTTGAAGGGCGGACACAATACCCCACCATTATATGAAGGGTGAAAAGATGTACAAACTTTAGATCCTTGAAGAAAAGATATTAATCTGAAAATTTGGGCTTCCAATGCCAACTGGTTTCTGAGAATTTTAACTAAAATGCTGATGCCCTATGTACAATGTAAACCCAATCTAAGGATGTAGCAGTTTTACGAGGATAAGTTGAAAAGTTTACAGACAAGAGACGAGGGATGCGATGGATGTCGGACATCAGACCACACAATTAGCCCATCTGGCCTCATTGGTTTGGTTGGTTTATGAAAGCTCAGGACAAGTTGATTGATTGACAAGCTAAAAATAGAACCATGGACGCTGCAGCTCATCTGATTGAAAGTTCAAATAATTCGGCATTGCACATACTTTGTGCCCGGTACGGATTTACAAATTACTATTTACAAAGTTCATTTTATGTTAACATACATCAAACCACAATCTTTAACAAGTTCCTAATCTAACAATATTTACCTCTATATCTGTGGTGACGCAGCAGGAGACAAGAGCTTCACAGAACTCCCTACTCTGACAAAGTCTGTGTTTGAATACAGAGTAATCTCCCTTGAGTATCTCTTCTCGAAACCGCTCAGCTAAAGCCTTCAGTACAGCAGAAATTGGCTTCACTATAATGTAACACGGAGACCTATCTCTATCTTCTTCATCAGATGTTGAGATGATCATCTTCTGTCGAATAACAGAGAGCGTTGCATACTGAACACAGTACAGAGGGTCAATGTTATTGATGACATTCAGTACACTCTCATACACAGAGGGATGAGCAAACTGACAGATTCCATTCCTCCACACAGTGATATAGCTGCCTTCTTGCTCTTTCTCGACTTCAAGAAGTTTCTGCCTTTTATCTTCATCATCAATGCTGTTAAAATCAAACTTTCCATCATGTTTTATCATAATCTGGAACAAGTCCTTGCATTTCCCTTTGTACAGAACCTTTGTGGTTTTGTCCAGAAAATCTAAGGGTGATCTAAAGAACTGTTCAATAGGCACATCATATCCCTCTGATATAAATCTTGCAATCATCTTGCAACAATGAGGGAAGCCGTGAGCGACCCTCATTGTGCACACTCTCGTTTTGATGTCAGGATGCATGCTCACGTTCTCATGTTCAAGATGGTGTTCCAGGATCTTCATTCTCTCATCTGTTGATGTCCTCATACTCAGGTCTACAACAACTTTCCTGTTGAAAACATTATCTGTAAGATGTCCGAGATAATCCTTAGATTCATTAACAACATTCCTTCTACTGATGAAGATAACTTTGGTATTTGCTTTTTTTTTTTTTGCATCTGAAAATTCTCTGAATGACATCAAACCATTTGTCCACCTTCTGTTCATCTGCTCTAAAGGCACCGAATCTATCATCCAACATGATGACCATGTCTTCCTTTATTTTGGAAACAAGATCATACTCCTCAGGTTTGTAGAGAGTGTAGACTCCAAAATCCTTCTTCTGGAACTCCTTCAACACAAGGTAGCCGAGTGTAGACTTGCCGTCCCCAGCATTCCCTGTTATTGTGACCCAGTGTTCTCCTGAACTCAGCATGTTAACCACAACGTCCACAGCAGACACTCGAACCATCCCTGCTGTCATGTAGTCTACTTCTTCCTTAGTTCTTACTATGAAACAGAAAATTCATTAAACATTTCATGGATTGCCAGAAATAATATGTGATATAATAAGATATTGCGTTTCAGTTAGAAAAATATCTGACAAAATGTAAACTGTATAAAATCTTCAGTCTGTTTCCTTACAAATCAAAGAAATATCTCTTTTTCACCATTAACGTTTTTCAAAGGATGTTATCAATTTGACAATCGTTGTGTAATGCCTGGCAGAACAACCAGGAAGAGGATGCTTCTTTAAATACTTCAAATGGTTTTATATAGCGTACCGCAACAGTTTACATTTTGTGCAATCTCATTAATACGTTACCCAGAGTATAGATCTAACACAGCATCTTTACTCAAGCCGTCAGGTTAAGCTTTGCCTCCAATTTGACCTCTAACTCTCATTGGCTTGACGCAGGTAGCTGTAAGCAATCACAATGCGAGTCTCTTGTTGGCCCATTAAGAGATTGCATGTATATATGCTGATTGAAGTTGAAACTTATAATATTTCCATTTTACATAAAACAAGTTAAAGTAATTTGCATATGTGCTTTAATTTATCACAGACAGAATAAGTTATAACATCTCGGTCTTTGACGAAACAAGGGTCAATCTCATTAGCATATCGTCGTCCAAAATGACTGAATCCTCTTATTGTTATTTGTTCATGTTTATGGCTATATTTTGTTTATATTCCTATCACAAAATTATGACTTATTCAAGATTTACTACAAACTTAAAGACGAAACGTTTATTCAGCGTATCTGTTTCCAGCATTTTGGATTGGTCCTGTCTACCAAAGCCTTACTTTGAGGTATGCAGAGTTTGCTTTGCGAAATATAACTCTTAGCTTTTGATTTGACTTTTTTGTCCAACAAACTAAACGAGGGTAAATTGAAAGAACATAAAATACACTCCTTCGGATATTGAGGCTCGACGGCTCGGGTTACGGAGCCTGGTGAGAACTTCACGCAAAATGTAGTGGAGCATTTTAAATTTAATTTTAATGAGATTGAATTTTGTGCATATACAGTTGAAAGGAACATTAAACAGTAAGTTGATAAAATAAAGAGCAATTATGAATGGTAAGTTTATAAATTGACTGCAAACATTTTGATTTAGGGAAGCTTTAAACTTCAATTTATATAACAACAAGAAGTAATATTTTAGACAATACATGTATAATATATAGTATATTTCCTACATATATAATACAATATATCAAATTCAGCGTTTTGTATGATTGTATAAATAAAAAAGATTTATGTTGCTGATTCATATGGCACACCATAAATCACCACATTTGCAATGTTTTCAAGTATAAGTTTAATCAAAACGCAACATGAAATCAAATAGATTCACTATAAGGGGTATTTTGAGCAAACACAAAACTTAAAGGAAATCTTTTAAACTTATATTTGTTTATCATAAATGAAGTTGTTGAAAAACCTTAACAGATATACTTTAATCCATTTACTATAACACCTGAACTTGTGTATACGAGCATGTCCAGTTTTATCACAACAAGCTAAAAAACATTTATTCCCAATAAAGTCTTTTTCGGAAATACGATCAATCATGATATGTCAGAGCAGGAGAGGCCACATTATATGGTTAACTACAGTTTTCTTACAAAGATATCATTTTTTGCCCAAAACTCAAAGCCTTAGAAGCACTGTGGCAGGTTTTTAGCAAAATTCATTTCCTCAAATCTTCAGAACATATCATAATATTCTTTAAAAACAGTTTTGAAACTTTGACCATTTGATAATAATCATGAATTGGATGAATTTGATTTTTTCACAGGTGGAAAGTAATTTGTAATGTGTGTTCAAGCATCAAATCTGAAATGAGAATAACAAAATATACTACCTAAAATGTCATGGAGAGGGTCTGCTCCTGTCACTGCAAAACAAAGAAATATTTTAAAATATAAAAAATTTGAAATTTTTTGTTTTTGAATAGACATACATCACTATTACTATTTCAGAATCAAACAAATTCAACTGGCTTTAGTAACGGTTTCCTGACAACTGGAAAAAGTGAACCTGATATTCGAATATTCGTGCAAATATGGGACCATGGTCTTAAAGAGTACAGAAACTAGTTTCCTAACAATTACAGTAGTTGAAGCTGAAAACTTATATGCAACATTCCAGTTAGATGATTGTTGACAGCAAATTAGAAGAAAATAAAGCTAAGAACTAAGATGAAGCCTCGAAATCTGAGGCTCATATGGTAAAGAACATCCTAAAGAAGAAGTCTCAAATAGTATAAAAGTTACATTGATCATCCCCATTATCATTTGAATTACAAATTTGCATAATTTCTTTTTAAGCACCACTCACTAAAGCACAGAAAAGTATCAATTTTTGGTGATAATTTGAACAATACATGATGAAAAGAATATTTTTTCTTAAAAACTGGTATCACTTTATAAAGACAATATATTTAATGATCTTGAAAACCCGAAAAGAAACGTTTTACAGCAGCAACCTTGCTCAGAATTAATTACAATTACCCTCTCAGCAAAGATAAACTGAAATTCTCGCATCTTGATAACAATATCTTCTCATAATATGAGGTATAAGTATTTATCTTAAAATCAGCCCATATACTTGGCTTGCAGCCTGCAATAATCGCCATTTGTGAAAGGTCGGGGCTGTTTTGTGACAGCCGCTGTGTATTATGTGGAGAGGTGCATGTCACGCTTCAGTTGTTTTGCCAAAGTTGAACAAATTTCCTAATGTTTATGGCCAATTGATTAAGTTTGTGAGTGTGAGAGGATTGTATGATCCATTAGTTAGTGCAATTGTCACAAATCTTAAACATCAGTGTAAATCATAAAACTTTGAAAACTAGTCTTTGTGTTTAATTTGTACAGTTCTGGTTGACCGAAGATGTTTCATACAGAGACCTTATTGGTAGTGAGATGTATGTTTTTGTTGTTTCCGGACATGAACAGTTCGCCCGCACGCACAATGCTTTGCGGATAGACGCTCGAACGCACACTGCTTCGCGGAAACATTTGTAATCTGCCATCTTGGATTGTATAGCTCATTTTCGACACTTAGCCTTTACATTCTGTTGAGACAGGATGCTCTTTCGTTTTCGTTAGATGTTACTCTTAAATTAGATAATTAGTGCTTATTGTTAGTAAAGACATTGTAATACATGGTAATAAGTGAATTAGAAGGGAATGTTAGTGTATTAGAAAGAATGTAAGTGAATTAGAAAAGAATAATGAACAGTAAGTAATACAACCTTTGTATATAGTATTGTAAAATAAAACTGTAATATAAATTAGTCACACGCCTTTGTTATTCCTGCCGAACAAATGGTAGCAGAGCGTGGTTAGATCAGAAGTTAGAGTTATGGAGGTTTAACATTGGCTTGAAACAAACAAGTTAGAAATACAGACTATAAATAAGAGATATGATACATTCTTAAATTTAGACAGCTGACAACATGTCAGAAACGGCAAAGTCTATCCCCAAAGGGGACCCAGAGGTTGAGCAGAGAGTAGAGGTTAAGCAAGAGGTCAATACTTCGAATGTTAACCTGACATCTCGTTTACCTAAGCTTAAGCAACAGAAGGCGAAAGCAAAATCGGCTTTCACAAAAGCAAAAAACAAACTGTATTCTAGTATAGAACAAGAAGAAAAACCCTCTCGTAAATTCGTGCGAGATCAGATAGACCAATTAGGTTCACTGCAAGTTCATGCCATGGATATTATGGTAAAATTAGCCGAGATATATTCTTCAGACAATGATGTAACAAATGTGAAACAAACAGGCTTAGAGATTGATAGACTAGAATCAGAATATGATGCAGCTCAAGCACGTGCTGACAAGCATTTAGACTCTAGATCAGATGCAAGCTCTAATATGAGTTTGAGAAGTGGTTTGATAAACCTATTTGACAAAAATGAGCGGGCTTCTGTTGCTTCTGTGGGTAAAGTTGCTTCTGTAGGTAAAGTTGCTTCTGTAACAACCCTAGTCCTCCTCAACATAGATCATTTAATGATAGCACAACAGTGAAGCAATGCGTTCCAGTTCACGAAAGTGAAGGCCATAATGATAATGTTTTAGGAGACATGCACAGACCTAAAACTCCTCCTTATGATCCAGTAGAAAAGAATACTCCCAAAGTCCCTCAATGTAGAAATGAAACTCCTATGTTGAAAGTTAGGTCAGCTAATACTGACATGTGGAAGTATCTCAAACCAGTGGCCATTCCTGTCTTTTATGGAGATATTAAGTCATATACAAACTGTAGAGCTGCATTTATGACATGTATAGACAATTCTCCCGCAACTGCAGAATACAAGCTTTTACAATTGCGTCAGTACTTGTCTGGAGAAGCATTAAAAGTCATCAATAGCTTAGGGCACAATGCAGCAGCTTACGAAGTGGCACTTGATCGTTTGGATAGAAGTATGGTGGCACACGTCGGCAGATTGCACTGCATTTGGAAGAGATTGAAAACTTTAGACCTTTAAGACCAGGGGTAGTTAAAGATGTAGCTGTAGCCAATCTTCAGGACTCTGATAGGGTTGAGGAATTGGGGAATGGGCTTCTGTATCTGAAACTTCAGAAAAAGATGACAGAGTCTATGGTTTTGAGGTATCAACGTTGGGTATTTGAGTATCAAAGACAAGAATCTGTACTCACATTGCGTGAGTGGATATTGCTTGAGGCACATTTCCAAACTGTGGCATCAGAAACTTGTCACAGGTTTTCTCAGAAATCGGTGAAGTCTGAACCAGTTAGACATAGTGGTAGATCAGGTACATATTTTGGTACAGAGAAGACTCAGTTTAATCACAAAAAGACAAAAGCTGTCAGTTGTGGCTTCTGTCAAGATCAGCATGCAATTTGGAATTGCAAACAATTCTTAGTTTTGAAACCAGAGGATCGCTGGAATGAGGCAAAAAAGCACAAACTTTGCTTTCGGTGTCTTGGGTCTAATCATAGGGGCAAATCTTGTTGGTTTACCAGAGAATGTGGAGTGAATGGTTGCAAAAGTAACCACAATAAGCTTTTGCATGTTGATAGGGCACAGACATCTTCGAGCAGTAATACTTCCTCACAGACATCAGAAAGTCAAACAGAAAGGTCACATGCTGCCAGTTTTCACTCTGAAAACAGAATCAAATCCTACCTAGTTGCATTGAGAACAGTTCCTGTAGTTGTCAAATCGGGTAACAAACGACTCACTGTAAATGCACTCTTGGATGATGCAAGTACAAAATCTTACATAAATGCAGATGTAGCTGCAGAACTAGGTCTTCATGGAAAAACACAACAGATCTCTGTTAATGTCCTCAACAAACAGACTGAGACAATTTGACACAATGCCTGTTGAATTCGGATTAGAAAGCAAAAATGGTACTGTAGATATCAACATTTCGGCATTGACTACCAACAAAGTGACTGGAGATCTGAAAGTTATTGACTGGTCCAAATGTAGTCACCTATGGTCCCATTTGAAGGACATTTCATTTCCAGAAATCACTTCTCCAACTATTGATCTTTTGATTGGTATGGACCATTCTGGATTACATTTCTCTCAAAAGGACGTTTGTGGGCAAGCAGATGAGCCAATTGCAAGGTTAACTCCTTTGGGTTGGACATGTATAGGGAGAATAGCTGGAGCTTGTGATGATACTGACACAAGTTTTGCGAGTACTTTCTTTTGCAATAACAAAGATGAAGAGTTGAATAATCTTATGCAAAGATTCTGGGAGGCAGAGGAGTTCTCATCAGCTGAGCAACCTAACTTTCAAGGTGGCGATGAACAGGCTCTACAATCTGCAAAGAAATCAATGTCAGTTGTAATTGGCAGGTATGAGGTAGGCATTCCTTGGAAGGCAGAATCAGAGTTATTACCATCTAGTAATTGGAGATAGCATTTCAAAGGTTGCAAAGCACTGAGAAGAAACTATTGCTAAGGCCTATGGCACAGTTATAGATCAATTTCTTGATAAAGGATATATCAGGAAAGTTCCTGTTGAAGAAATTGAAGGAAATCGCATGTGGTATTTGCCACATTTTCCAGTTGTCAAACCAGACAGAACTACAACCAAGGTTCGGATTGTTTTTGATGGTTCAGCCAAATACAAAGGCATTTCCCTTAATGAGGTCATACATAAACGCCCTAAGCTTCAGAGGGATTTGTTTGATGTTTTACTTCGTTTTAGACAAAATCCTGTAGCACTTGTTTGTGACATTGCGGAGATGTATCTTCAGATAGGTGTATCTCCTTCAGACAGACCATACTTCAGGTTCCTTTGGAGGTCAATGAATAGAGATGAGCAGCCAGAGGTTTATGAGTTCACTCGTGTTGTTTTTGGAATTAACTGTTCACCATTTCTTGCTCAATTCATCTCACAAGAGAATGCAAAAATCCATGCTGAAGACTTTCCATTAGCATCGGAGACTGTGGACAAGTCCACATATATGGATGATAGCATGGATTCAGTTGAAAATGATGAAGAAGCTATTGAGATGTATAGACAACTTACTGAAATTTGGGGTAGAGCTGGCATGCATGCCAGAAAGTGGATGTCAAACTCAGTTGCTGTTTTAGAAAACATTCCTGTAAAAGACAGATTATCAGAATTTGAGTTAGACAGTGGAAACTTACCTTCGTTGAAGACACTTGGAATATTGTGGAAGGCTGATACAGATGTATTCACCTTCATGACATACTTACCTGAGCGTTCCAATAAACTTAGCAAAAGAACATTCCTGAGTCAAATTGCAAAGCTTTTTGATCCCTTGGGGTTTCTTGCTCCGTTTACAATAAGGTAGAAGATCCTGTTGCAAGAGATTTGGAATGCAGGTTTAGATTGGGATGATGATGTTCCTGAAAATCTGAAACAAAAAGCAAACAAGTGGTTGGATGAGCTTCCTGAAGTACAAAATGTGAGAGTACCCAGATGCCTTAGGAGGGCTGAAAAGGTTGAAAGAAAATCTCTCCATATCTTTGTTGATGCATCTGAAAATGCATATGGAGCAGTGGCATACTGTGTGCATACTTACCAGAATGATGAAAAGACTTCAGTGTTTGTTGCTTCAAAGGGAAAGGTATCGCCGTTAAAAGCAGTGAGTATCCCGCGTCTTGAACCCATGGCTGCTGTTGTAGGGTTAAGACTTGCCACGGCAATCACCAAGACTTTAGCACTTCATATCGAATCAGTCAGCTTTTGGTCTGACAGTTTGAATGTTCTTTGATGGATAAGAAACAATAGTCGCACATTCAAACCTTTTATAGCTAACAGAGTAAGTGAAATTCAGTTGACAACCAATTCTTCACAGTGGTTCTTTGTTCCAACAGCTGAAAATCCTGCTGACGTACTCACAAGGGGTATCACGTCGTTGAAGCTTGTATCTGAAAAGCTGTGGTGGTCACGTCCAGATTTTTTAGTGCAGGATCAGTCTTGCAGTCCACAACAATTGCTACCCAGTGAACTTCACGAATCTTCTCAATTGGAAAAGAAGGCAAAGCATAACTTTCAAATGACCACTTTAGTTACCTTTGACTCTCAAAGTCCTTGGAGACTTGATCCCAAGCGATATTCAGATTGGCAGAGATTTTTGAGAACATATGGTTGGGTCCTAAGGTTTCTTGCAAATTGTTCACTGAAGAGACACCAGAGAGTGTTGGGGGAATTATCTGTTGACGAACTTCAAAGTGCAGAATGTAAGATCCTTTCCGACATGCAAAAAGAAGCGTTCCAAAGAGAATATTCATGTTTGCTCAAAGCAAAGACGTTGCCTTCAAATAGCAAGCTTGTAGGTTTAAAGCCAAAATTGGATCCCGAAGGTCTAATGCGTGTTGATGGACGTCTCGTACAAGCTGAACACATGTCTCTTGAAGCCAAATACCCATTCATTTTGCCTAGAAAGAACTGGATTACGAAGCTGATTGTGAAACACGTTCATGACAAAGCAAATCATGTTGTTGGTACTAATCAAACTCTAGCTGCACTGTCTGCCAGGTTTTGGATTGTCTCTGGCCGTGAAGAGATCCGTGAATGGGAAAATCAGTGCAATAAGTGTAAAAGATTGAAAGCTAAACCGGCACAACAAATAATGGCTCCACTTCCAAAGCTAAGGCTTAATCCATCTTTGAAGGCATTTGCACACGCTGCAGTTGATTTTGCAGGTCCTTTCATGACGACTCAGGGCAGAGGAAAAGCAAAACATAAAAGACATCTCTGTCTTTTCACCTGTCTTTGTTCTCGAGCAGTTCACTTAGAAATTGCCTTTGGTCTTGACACAGACTCTTTTCTTAATGCCTTTTATAGAATGGCTAGTCGTAGAGGTCTTCCATATGATGTTGTTTGTGATAACGGCACAAATTTTGTAGGGGCTTCAAAGGAATTGAAAGATCTGATATCATGTCTAGATTCATCATCAGTCAAGCGTTCTCTTGCCAATAAAGGGACGAGGTGGCATTTCAATCCTTCATCTATAATGATATCTGGGATTCTATTTTTAATGGATTGAAGAGGATTTGATGACAAAACGTATGAATTGGACTCAATTCTTTTTCAGATCAGACATGAACAGACATGAACAGTTCGCCCGCACGCACGATGCTTCGCGGATAGACGCTCGAATGCACACTGCTTCGCGGAAACATTTGTAATCTGCCATCTTGGATTGTATAGCTCATTTTCGACACTTAGCCTTTACATTCTGTTGAGACAGGATGTTCTTTCGTTTTCGTTAGATGTTACTCTTAAATTAGATAATTAGTGCTTATTGTTAGTAAAGACATTGTAATACATGGTAATAAGTGAAATAGAAGGGAATGTTAGTGTATTAGAAAGAATGTAAGTGAATTAGAAAAGAATAATGAACAGTAAGTAATACAACCTTTGTATATAGTATTGTAAAATAAAACTGTAATATAAATTAGTCACACGCCTTTGTTATTCCTGCCGAACACTTATATTCTCAAACAAATTCTTAACAAGTGTTTTTAAATTTTTGCTGCTGTTAAACTTATTTTTTGTGCTGTGGGTATGCTCAAAGATTGGGATCACCAGTATCTACCTCTTGTTCATGCACTCCTCAAACCTTGATGAACAATATAAAGTGAGACAAACTATACATAACTTTGTATCCATGTATGCATTAATGTTGTAAAGTAATAGTCAAAATCAATGACGTCACATTTTAAATTTGACTTCACACTATACATTGTTTTCGAGAGGAGTTTGATATGAGCAATTTCAGCAATCACATGCTGTTTTCAATAGGTAATTAAATGTTTATCCATCAAGTGATAATGTTATATCGCGGAACGATTGTTCTGCTTTGAGCAAAGTAATACAAAATGATAATTTATGGAAATTTCACTATTTGTGTTTCTTTATTGAACCTAGAATGTCTCTGTTAGTAAGTCATGATGGTGAAAGATCCTGTATAGTTAGATCATTTTAAAAAGGCTTTTGGATTTGTGATTGCCTGCAGTGGTTCTTTCACAATTATGATTTGCTATCATAATATAATTAAATGACAGACTCATATGTATATATTCCCTGCTAACTGACTCCACAGAAATAATATTTTATCAAAAGCAAGATGAAGTTATCAGATTTAGGGTGGAATAGTTCTGGAGTAGAACTTAAATAGTAAGTTAGTGTTGGTGACGGTCACCGAAGGCAGAGGGACACAGGACAACTGGCCTTATAAGCCTGATTATCTCGACTTGCACAGAAATGTCGGATACTCATTGGCCAAAAGGGGTCACGTGCCGTAGGTATATTTTTCTATGTTAAACTGGGTCACGCGCAACCCTAGAACGAGAGACGACGTACTGTCAAGAGTTATCTCCCTTGTCCCATTGTAAACAAATGCTACGCTACGCTGGTTTGTAGAACACTACCTTTACACGCTCAGTGTATCTTCCCATTTATTAAAGTCATATCTTATAATCACAATGCTGTAACAAGATTTAGCTCTCCTACAAATGAAACGTTGGTTACGAGAACAAATCGTGACAAGTCAAAAGCCTTGCTAACGGCCTGTCTGTTCACTAGCTCGCAGCGGGGTTGTCCATCAGCGAGGTGGAGATTGGAATGTTGAAACAGAAAACCAATCTATTCACATATCAGTCGAGGTCATCACCGACTCTTCATTCACATTCATTCATATTCAAACCAACCAGTGTGCTATGCAGTGATGCCTGCATGTTCTGTGCGCCCGACACTTCAAACTAACTCGCTTCTTTCACGACGGTCGGCCATGACAGTCAGATTTTAGCGCCGCTTCAAATCGAAAGTTTTCAAGGTTGAACGTGTGTACGAGGTCACGTGACCAAACAATCAAAATTAAATAAGCCCTGCAATACTCGTTATGTTTATTTAATTTTGTTAATCTGCATTCACCGTCTAGTACAGCTGCACGGTACTAGACTAAACTTTTTGAGCTTTAAACGGTGATATAAAAAAAAAAAATTGTAACTTCAGAGATAAAAAGTTATACTGACAAGATCAGCCGCCATTTTGACCCATCCAATCTTTCAAGCCATATCTAAAGCATTCAATAAGGGTCCTCGTTGAGATAAATAGGTTACCATGTGTCCGCGAGTTTGATATGGAGATATATCATGTGCCCGAGTGAATTATCAAACTCGTTCGAGTTTGATATTTCACTCGGTCCGCGAGTTTGATATGGAGATATATCATGTGCCCGAGTGAATTATCAAACTCGATCATTCGAGTTTGATATTTCACTCGGGCACATGATATATCTCCATATCAAACTCGCGGACATCATTCGAGTTTGATATTTCACTCGGGCACATGATATATCTCCATATCAAACTCGCGGACACATGGTAACTTATATTATTTTCCTATATTCAAACCTACCGGTAATGTTTGTGTTTCCCATCCCTCCGTGGACAACACCAGCTGTATTTACTGTTGCAGCAGATCCTCCAGGTGGCAGGCCTGTCACTTCGAAAATATTTCTGGGAAAAGATGTTTTTCCTTATATTAGTAGTCAGTAAGAATATCTATATAGAGAGTTTACCATCACATGAAAATAAATATATAAGATATTGAAATTCCCCTTAATGCTTCTGAGTAAAGGCAAATTATAAAAACACAATAAAAGTTCACAGATGTGACTATGTCCCCTGTCGCAATAAAGAAATGAGCTAAAATCATAGACACACACTTTTAAGACTTTCTACATAGTGAACCTTTAATGTCTGATGCAATTGTGATGTTAAAAAGTACTCAATATTGAGATGGCCCACAGCAAAATAACTGAGGGTTGGACCTTGTGACAATACTAAGAGGTGAAGTTTCAACATGACCACAAGCTTGTGTTGTCTTGATCTTGTTCTCATAGAAACATTTATAAATATCAGATCGATATAACCTTGATGCATCAACAGCAAGTAAACACAGTTAAATGCACTTTGGTATAAATAATAATAATAATAATATACATTTTAACACCTAATATCCAGTGTGAGGTATCATACAAGAAAACAAAAACAAACCAGTAGATACCATTGAAGCACTGCAAAATAATTGTCACAGGCCACCCAAATCAACATGTGACTGATTACTCCTACATTGAAGCACTGCAAAATAATTGTCACAGGCCACCCAAATCAACATGTGACTGATTACTCCTACATTGAAGCACTGCAAAATAATTGTCACAGGCCACCCAAATCAACATGTGTCTGATTACTCCTACATTGAAGCACTGCAAAATAATTGTCACAGGCCACCTAAATCAACATGTGACTGATTACTCCTACATTGAAGCACTGCAAAATAATTGTCACAGGCCACCCAAATCAACATGTGTCTGATTACTCCTACATTGAAGCACTGCAAAATAATTGTAACAGGCCACCTAAATCAACATGTGACTGATTACTCCTACATTGAAGCACTGCAAAATAATTGTCACAGGCCACCCAAATCAACATGTGTCTGATTACTCCTACATTGAAGTCTGATGACAAATTTGAAAACTCTGGGTCCATGAGATTTATATGAGTGGCAAATGTATCGTAGAGATCTTGGAATTAAATCAAATTCCAACCAAATCAACTAGTGCCCCGGTACTTCTCCAAATTTGACTAGTATAGGTTTAGTGGTTCACGAGATATCGTGCTGACAACATTTTTGTCTGCCTGGTGTCTGCGTATTTCCCATATGAAGACTGGTACCAAGTTTGGAAACTCTAGGTGCAGTGGTCAATGATATATTGCACCAACAAGAATGAGACGGACAGATATACGGAGCTGAATACCAAGTCCGACAACAGAAAAATGCAGAGATTTTGAGATAGAGGCCTGAAATAATACAATTATCATACAAAATGGTTTTTATCAATTAGTTTCGATATTTCATATCATTAACAATACAAGGTTGTTCATTACTTAAAAACATATATCAGACACTCTCAAATTTGCTGCAACATAAAATATATCTCTGAAAACATCGGCAGTGAAGCTTACTTATTCTTACTCTTATATTTTTAAAGAAGATTTTGATACTTATATCTTTCCTTCACAAAATGCAGATTTTTAAAGATTTTGACCATAGTTGAGGAGAAATGGAGCGAGAACTGAATAGCGAGAAAAGTAGATGAGTGTTTATAAGACACTACAAAACCAGAGAAGCCTCGAAACTGAGGTTCCGGCTTTTTTTGTTCAGTCCCTTCACGTCCAAAATAAAATGGGCACCTTTATTCTAAACATACAAGAAAGGCAATTCAGAATTAAAGTCAAATAATCTCAATTACAACTACATGCATTTGGATGTCATGACTTTTTTAGGGTGATTTTAGACAATTCTAATCAATTTTTGTTATTTCAGACATTGTGACTTTGAACTTCGAATGTGAACATGTCCAATGGATATCATATGTAAATGATCAATAAATGATTGATCTAAGATTTAAAGAAGTTATTTTTTATTTGAAAATGTATGTTACTCTTCCTCATTTTGTGACCTTGATCTGTGACATTCAAGGTCACACAATATATTGTCGCTTTTCTTTGGGTATAACAATCATTTAATTAATAGTGTTTGCAGTTAAAAAAACATTTTCACAAAACCATTCTTACGTCATTATCTCTCTGTGACCTTCACCTTGACTAACTGTAGCAAACAAATTTCAAATCTTGTTCTTCCCCATCTTTGATAAGTGCCTCATGCCACCAAAATTGTTCATGTTATCGTCTTCACTTAAATAATGTTACAACAATTAATTGTTAAGGTACAAAGCATGTTATAGTTCATATCGTACATGTATGTTGTATGGGCCAGAGGCCTTAGAAACTGAATAAATTCTGTCAGTCTGTCTGTCTGTCTGTTCACAAGGATTTTCATAACGATTTCATTACACCCAACCTTGACCTTTCATCTTAAGTTAGAACATGTAAGGAATTTCCAGAGGGATATGATCAATAAATTCTTAATATGAGTTCACAATACCCGTTTCTTTGGTTTCAAAATTTGAATAAAACGTGAGCATGGTCTTAATTTAATCTATATAATATTTATAATATGGAGGTGAGGTGATCTGGGGTTTAAAGCCGCTTTCAATAGCATTTCTCAGCTTCTAGGCTGTATTTTGTTTAGGACTTACTGCATGTAGAACAGTTCTCTTTTGCAGAAAAAGTTGCCAAGCCCCTGGCGAGATTCAAACCCCGTTCCTTTTAATCCAGAGCCAAATGCGCCAGCCAATGAGCTATCCCGCCTCAGCACATACGGAAGGACGTCAAAAAATACCTTTTCCCCCACCTTGCACTCAATGTGTGTCGAGCCATAGAAGGAAATATCAAACCTGTTTACAGAGGCTACCTCCATTAATACTTGCACTTCCCTTATAAAGTTTGTAGTGGTCGGAATCCTGCAACAAGTCTGTATTGTGGTTAGGCATTGCTGCATGTACTGTGTAGAACAGTTCTCTTTTGGTGAAAAACCCTGGACCCTTTGATGTAAAGCCAAATGCGCTACCCACTGCACTATCCATTGACCCTTGCACTCACAGGGATCAAATCTCAGAGAAGCCAGAAGCACTAAGAAGCTGTTACCGCTTCAAACAGGTCATTCAACCATCCCGGTCCCATGAATAACTTTATCCTCCAGTTGCCAGTAAACCTTGAGGAAATTTCTACTTATCATCCAAAACTCTGTTCCACAGGAGATATCGCTTGTGGAAGATCTTAATGCGATATCTCCTAGGAGATATCTTTTTGGTAGTAGATTTTGAACAATGCCCCTCTGACGTCAAGTATATGACATCACAGTTGTTTTACATCATCAAGTAATGACATCACTATGCTATGACGTCATAAATACTACGACGTCACAATGCTATGACATCACCGCACTTGGAGTCTTAGGGCAGCAGGGTGTTCAGTAATGTTCATTTGTCAATCAAATGTAATGAAAAATGATTTTGGATGATAAATAGAATCTCACCCTCGTGTCTTCTGATATAAAATATATCAACACTCGTTGATAAAAGTAAAATATCCTCGGCAAGCCTCGTATATTTGTAACTTTTATCAACTCGTGTTGATATATTTGATATCAGAAGACGCTTGGGTGAGATTCTCTATCTATCCCTTTTACAGCCCTGCCACAACGTTTGATCTTATGATAGCTATGAGGCAAAGTGGCGGCCGTCAATATATCAAGATCTTCAAATTCTAAACAGTGTTGCTATGCAACCAGCCGAAAAGCAGTTGAAAACCGCACAAAGCGACATACATGCAAGACATTAATGAGTGATTTCTTTTTGAAAATGAAATATCTTAAGAATAGTTTTCTGCAAATTTTCTTTTTTACCTTATCTGCCGGAATTATCTATATATGTGCAAGGCAAAACACTTAAAGATCTCGCGAGGTTGACTCTCTTCCCTCCATATTTGTTTTTTAGGTGAGGTGAGGTGATTTGGGGTTTAACGCCGCTGTCAAGAGTATTTCACTTATATTGCGGCCGCTAGTATTATTGCCAGGAGAAAGCCTGTTACACCATTGTGGCTATGCTTTGCAGTGAAACCTGCGAGCATTGGCTGGAACTAGCGAACCATGGGTGTTACTGCACAGAAATTCGGAGTAGCATTGCACCCAAACATGACTGCGTGTAGAACAGTTCTCTACTGCAGATAAGGTTGCCGATCCCTTGGCGGGATTCGAACCACGGACCTAAGTTTGATCGGAAGCCGAACACGCTAACCACTGCGCTATCCCAAACCCTATTTGTTTTTTAAAACAAACTACTGATTGTGTTAAAGGTGTGGCGACCACATCACTTACATCAATCCTAAAGAATACATCTTAAAGTGTAACTTTCATGGAGAGAAACATTAAAAATTTTCAAGAAATCATACAATTGTAAACAATTCATGTAATAATAAATTATCTAATACTAAATGTTGTTATATGTAAACAACACCAGTCCAATATTCGGTCTTACAACGTCTTTGTTCAAAAATACAAAACTCTTTCCAAATAAATGGTCAAGTTGAATCTTGGGTAAAATAAGATTGTTTCGAAAAATAATGCAGATGTTCTTATTATAGGATATCTTACTTGATTGATATCAAGGTACTTTGGGATATTCTCGGCAGAATTGGGCCTTGATATATATTTTATTAAACATCGCATCTGTTCAACTCGTTTATCTTATTACCAACCGTGGCACTAATCTTATGCAAAATGAAAAGCATCTTAACTTTTGTAAAGTATGCGACTTTGATGGACATTTATTTACATTGATGTTGATCATGAATATCAGATATTCTCGGGAACTTCAGATCAAACATATAATCTCTGTTTCCTGACAGCTTCCAAGTAGGCTACTATTTGAAATGTTTTACAAGTCACCTTCAAGAACTGCCTGAAACCGTAATACCAACATTTACATAAATAACAAGCGGCTGACATGGTCCAGCTATATCCCTCGCAAAGGGCACAATACTCTTTGGTATCATTTATTTTATCTAGATTTTTCTATCACTAAATCAAAATTAAAGACAATAAAAAATCCCTTAATAAATCATAAGATTTTGCTGAATTATACGTAATTTTTACAATGCTGTAAACAATAAAAGAAGGAAACTGTTCAATTAATAACAAAATGACACCAACTTTTGACAGGAAAGGAAATATTGTCATTATAAATCAAATCCCAACAGTTACGTTATTTTAAGGCACCACAATTTTTTTGGAATCGTATAATATGAAAAAATAACAAAAAAATTTTACTCATGACATCTATTTATGAATCCTAATTCTAGATTTGATTACAATCAGATAATTACAGACAGGACTCAAAACTTGTTTCTAACAAGTCAACACTCCTTACCAAAAATGAATTTTTTTTATCTATCATGACACACCTTCATGTGATTATGTATCTCAATACAAAATTTTATCAAAATAAAATGATAAGTTTAGAAGTTGTGAGCTGGACAGGATTTGAAACAGTTTAGGACAGAGAACCTATTTTTTTTCATATCACAAAATGTTACCAAAATATTTTCAAATTGTTAATCATGACACACCTTCATGTAATTATGCATGTTCATTTCAAATCAGATCAAAATTAGATGCTTAGTTTAGAAGTTATGAGCCAAACAGGACTTGAAACAGGTTTTAACAGAGTTCACATTGTTGTCAAAAACACAAAATTTTACAAAAATATTCACCTTCATGTAATTATACATGTTCATTTCAAATTTGATCAAACTTAGATGAATTGTTTAGAAGTTATAAGCCGGACAGGACTTGTTAACAGTTTTCTTACAAATTCATCACTTTCCCCAAAAAATACTTAATGTTTCAAAGAAATTTTCAAAATAGTTTATCATGACAAGTCTTTACATTTATCTGATATTACATGACAATTTTTGATTGAAAAAGTTGATTAGTTACAAAGTTATGAGCCGGACACGATTTATAATGGACGGACTGTGCCCATCACAAAAACCCTCCGCAATTTCATCATCTTCATCACTAAAACCTAACACTGATGCACAGAAACATATGGTGGGATAACTTCTTACCTGTAGATATAACAAGTAGATATCAACAAGGTAGACATATTTCCTGACCCAATAATGATAAAGAATAAATCATATATGAATCAATAGAAGCAATCTTTATTGCTGGTTTACAATGTAGATACTACACCGATACTACACTGAAACGTCACAATCCTGCAATAAAGAAGTTGTAAATCCATATAACTTTTTCTCTTTTCATCTCACCAACTTCTAAATGCCTCTCAAAGAAGTTATATATAAATAAATAACCAAAAGTGTCTTACCTTTCACTCTCTCCCTCGACAGCAGAATACTTCTTGAACATCTCTCTTGGTGTCTCTTCTTCTTCCCCTCCTCCCTCCATCATCTCAAATATAATTAGAAAATAAATAGTTGTGTTTGTAAAATTTCTGGGATTCATTGTTATTCAACACTCCCAAATTTAGTTTTAAACTGACGGAAAATTAAAACTTGAGTCAGTGATTCGTCTTAGCTAATTTGCGGGTATTCATTGTCATTCAACATAGGGTAATTTTTTCAAATCAACCAATCAGAATCGAGAATACAACGAAGTCATGTTACAATATACTTAATAAATTAAATCTGTTATTGTGAAGATTTTTACTCATTTACCCAATTAAAAGACAATGGGAAATATAATGTCATTGCATGCATCATTTTAAGCTTCATTTAATTAGTGTATTCATTTTGGCAGGAATACGGTTATAGAAAAATACAAAATTAAATTATTACTATGTGGTTGCAAATGAAGAAAACTAAAAATTCAATTATTGAATTTGTATACATATCAATTTTAAATTCAGCATCTATTTTTGGCTTACATTGATACTGAACATTGAAATACATAATTGTTACAGGCAAATCAAAATATGAGCATATATATCCAGTTTTGAATTTACTACACTGGCTCCAAATTGAGTACAGAATTACTTATAAACTATGTTGCCTCTCATTTAAGTGTCATTCAGGAATGGCTCCTGCATATCTTAGCAGCCTCCTACATGTCTACCAGCCAACTAAATCTCTCAGATCTGAGAACAAGAGACTGCTTGTTGTCCCTTTTGTCCGCACCAAACAATTTGGCCAAAGATCATTTGAACATTCTGCTGCAACAGCCTGGAATAGTCTTCCTGAGGAAATACGACTCTGTAACAACTATTCTTCTTTCTTAATATACCTAAAGACATATTTCTACGGACTTGCATTTTCAAAATGAGTTCAAATCCCTATTCTCTTGTCCCTGTGTGCGCTTTGAGCATTTAATGCGCATGGAAAAGCGCCTTATAAATAGACTATTATTATTATTATTATATATCTTGATATTTTTCATATCAATTGTTTGATAAATAGTAGTGGTTATTTTTCTTATTGTTATATGAAGAATTCTTTAAACTTGATATGTGATGGATGATTCTTTCATTTCAGTAAAGCCAAATATGCAGTTACACAAATATTATCAGCCTTTCAGATATTGTATATATGAACCTAGACTCAAAGATGTGATGCAAACAGATAGGTAATTGTGAATATGATGAAGATATCACCAGGTTTAGTTTAAACATATTTTATTCTCATGAAGAGGAGAAGACAAATTCTCCAACCCTTTCCTTGTTCTGGAACTATAAATGATTATTATCCCAAACATGAATCATTGGTTACAAACTTGTAAATATATATAAACTGCAGGAACTATTTAAATTGAAATTGTTTAGAATATGCTAACATTGATACTGAACATTGAAATACATTGTGCATATCTTTTTTTTCATGAATGGTATCCATATCAAATATGTTTGATCTGTAAAAAAGAAAGCCAAACTATAACCCACCAGTTTTATGATTGTCAATATGTAATTGATATTTGGAATAACCTCAGAGAACGGTTAGAAGATGTTACAAGTGCAAAGATAGAACTATCAAAAAGAATTAAATGTCTAGGATATACCGCTCCAGGATACAACAGAAATTAACAATATGCCATGATGAATGTACATTATGAGTTGAATCGTCAGAAAGAAAATAACACAAATCATTGTTAGACATATGATTTCATTGAAACATTATTTTTAGTCAAATCTGCCTGTTAAATCATGATATAAACATATTTAATTCCAAAGAATGGACTTACAAGATTGGTAAACAAAACACGGTAAACAAAACACGGTACACAAAACACGCACTAAATGCCCTGCATGGGGGATTGGGTCACAACAAAATGTCGCCTTCTAAGATATGTAATTCTAATACAGAGCCATGGAGACATGATATTACTTAATCCACATGGAATTTAAATATCTTTTAGCCATGAAAATATTTCCTTGCCTGTCTGATATATCACATCTTTATACCTGGGGCGTTTTGATGTACCTTTGAAGCGTTATAGTATGGTTCGTTTTGGGTTTGGCTCGTTTTGACCCATTTCCGTAACCAGACTGGGTGGTGAATTCCCGAAAATGGCGATATCTGCTCTCCCGCTTTATTAGTCTACATAGTGGCTAAAGTACATTGACATTGTTTAATTCACACATAGTAGTAAACAGTAACAAAAGCCTTGAATATATTACCTACCTGCGTGTAGGGCTGAAACGGGTACAATTATTTAATACTCGAGTACTCATAAAGTGTTACTCACGAGTACTCGAGTACTCGTCTGCGCAGCAGACACAACGAGATCGCGAAGCGATCGAGAAATCTAGGGGGGTCCGGGGGCATGCCCCCCCGAGAAATTTTGAAAGTTAGAAGCTCTTAGACGCGTTTTCCTGGTCTTTAGAACGGTAATGAAGTTTTGTTTTTATGTACCAATTTGAAGATATCGAGGAGAGTTTTAAAAAAATTATGACACCATCATTAATTCATCATACATTATTCTGAACTCATGAGGGTATTAAGATCGTATTGTTTGTAATTTACAATATTTTAGTCCACAGAAAGAGAAATAAACTCCAGTTCCATTATTACATATATACTAAGATTCAACACAATGGACAGGTATTAAGCTGTGGTTTATTCTCATATTGGTAAGAACGCAAACACAAGATGGAACATAATCATTAAATGTTAAAATCGCACATCTCATACTGACAGAGCACATACTCCACTTACAAAGTAACCATTTAATCATTCTGTTATAATGATTTATCAAAGTATGTAACGAATAGAAATTTATGCCACCTAACGTTATTATGGCACGAAGGGGGTTAACACGCTCTTTTGATAACAAGAGGTGCACATCGGCAGCACATGATGACTTGTATAAATATTTGGTTATTAGATTTCATATATCCATAACGCATACTTAATGTGACACCTTTATGTTATTGATTTGATGAAGTCAACTATCCTTTTGACTTTATATAATAACTAACGTACCTTTTTGGAGAAACTACCGAGGGTAGTCTGTTTTTGAGTTGACTTATATATGTTTCATCTTCAGATGGTTCCTCATAGTTGAGGTCGTCCCACCCTTGAAGGATAGTTTTATTCCACAAACTGAACATTCAGTTTTAAGTTTGTCGTCAGTTAGTTTGAAAAAACGTTTGAACGGGATTGCTCCGCCATGTTGAGAGGGGAGATAACTCTTCTTTGCCGAGTACTCGAGTAGCAGTTTACTACTCGAGTAATGCTCCTACCCGCCTCGTACTCGAGTACCCGGTTACCCGTTTCAGCCCTACCTGCGTGAACAAAGACTGTCCGCCCAGAAGTCTGAGAAGAGCCGGATCTGATTTTCTAGTTTCGGTTTCGGATAAGGGCAAGGGAGAGAACTCATGGAGATTTATGCGTTCATAAGTTTTTAAGATTTCGAAGCAGTCTTGCTGTGAAGTTCAAATCATGAACTTGTGAATGTAAAACAATGTGTGGACCTTTTTTTCATTTGAACAAAGATTTTTTAATAAATTTGAAGCCCCTCTTTCAAATCTTCAAAGAAAGTTGGTCTTATATCTTTGTGATTTAAATTGCCCTCCACTGAACCCCCACTCCTCCAGCCTAAACACACACTGTGATAATTGACCAATCCCTTACTATAGATTTTTTCTATGAGTGTATAATATTGCTTATTTTTATATTAAAACGTCCATCTTTCCCTTTCATTGTCATCGCCAAACAAGCAAGAAAAGTAACCTCGTTATAACGCGCATCAAGGTACCCGGTTCACAGAGTTCTTCAAGTCAAGATATTGAGAATCCCTAGATTTGAGCTCAAATGAATTCTTATTTGATGTTTTTAATGTAATTGTCTTTTATTCATTTTAATTTCACGGATGTTAAAACGTACATCTACACCCCAAATAATTGCATGATATCAGAAGATTGTGTGCCGAATCCGAATAGATTTCTATACTTGACCATTATAGCGTTGCTTCGTTAATTATATGCTTAGAATAACGAGATTAATAGTGTATTTCATTAACTCTGAGATGAGACGCTCTGTCATTAAAGTTATACATAATCGGATATAACGAAGAGCTGAATTGGCGTTTTAGTTAAACACATTTGTATTTCAGATAAGAAATGCGGATGAGCGAACAAGTAAAGCCATATGGCATCATAATGCTGGATGGAGTTTGTAATGAGTTTGGGATAATTGATTTTAATAGAGTTGCTCAAAGAATAACACCGGTACAGTGCCGTCCTATAATGTCATATCCTTCTGTATATTAAGGTAAAAGCTTGATCCTAAATACTGATCGATGGTTTCCACATATCATCAAATAATAACGACGTCTTTGTTATAATGGCCGCATGAACTCGTGGACGTTTCATTATACATGGTTTGTTTGTCTCTGTTTGCGTTCAGATGGCTACAAACGAGCTTTAAGCGGCAATGAATGACTTGACAAAATATTGTTTCAAAGTTAGAATCAAGGAAACTGGTAGTTCCTGTTGGGTTCATCATTTTACATTTTGTTGAAGAAGTGACGTTCTCAACCTGAAACAATAACGCTTGGTAAGAAGAAATATTCTGTAGATAATATCTCTGCTTTTGTTATGTAGTGAGATTATAAGTAAGTTAGAATATGGGTTTTTAGGAAATATTCAGTATGTTTAAAATAAGGTTAAAATAGGGTGATATTATTTCAAAGTAGCAAATGTGTGGACAAAAGACATAATAGGACAGGTGATCAAAAGTGCGTGTTCTTTAGTTATTAATTATGAGAAACACGGATGAGAAATGAGTTTAGGCCAAGTATTCTGACATATGAGACATTTGGTCAATTGGAATTTACGACCAAGCCTAACATGTAATCATTTCTTATGTCAAAAACAGCTTGGTAAGAAGAATAAATGAGAGATAAAATGCATTATCGTGACGTTATGAATTACTAAGCATTTGCTAAAGTGTATTATCCAATTAGAGAGAGTAGGTAGTGACGTCACAAAAAGGTTAAGGTTCGAAGTTATCGAGGTCGAAGTCAGAGTACACTTCTGACTGACGTATGTCATAGGGTGAAGTAAAGAAATAATTGGTCAAGAAAAAAACACACCCTTAAGAATAGGTTAGATCAGGAATTTTGTATTTATGTAAACTGCTTTAAATGTTTTTAAAATAAAATAATGAAAAACCTTCCTTTGTAATTATTTAGAAGTGTGCCTCTCGCAGGCTCAGAAGCGAGTCCCCAACATCAAGCCAGTAAGTGTGGCGAGAGGAAATAAAAATAATACACAAATATGACACTTTTTACAGTTACTTTTTGAATTGAAATATTGTTCAGAAGATAATAGTTTCTTAGTTCCGATACTCTAACAGGTACTACAGTAGCAGGTCAAGGTAAGCTGAAGCCGTACGATGAAACATTTTATAAATAAAAAATTATTAGTTTAATGATATATTAAATTTTCTAAAATGCTGAAGTTAGTTCTCCTATATATTTCATCATTATTTGTGCCTCGAACTGCACGGCATTTAGTTCTTTATGTATGTAAATGCAGATTTCCAGCTTATTGGTCTGTTCAATCGCACAAATACCCCAAAACCTGACTGCAATAATCAAATAGTGGTGAGAAGAACGATTTATACAAAGTAATTAGTGTTTTACGAGTTAGACGATGTTCCTAACTCATGAAATACTGATCCCATTCCCATTATTATTTATAGTTTCATTGATCTGTACTTTCCAAGAACAATCTCTATAAAGTAAAAGTCCAAATATTAATGGCCTTTGAATTCTCTAAAAGGTTCACCGTTCTAGCCAAGTCTTCATGTTTCGAAATATATAGTTATATACACGCATTATCTGAATCAGTAGGCGTATGAAGTACCACCATGTTTATCATATCTTTATTGTAACGGCTTGATGCTATAAAGTAGAAGTTTTTCTTATTAATGAGTCTCTGGGCTAGATGGGTCAAATGTACCAGTGTGCCACACATACGTATTATCTGAATCAGTAGGCGTATGAAGTACCACCATGTTTATCATATCTTTATTGTAGCGGCTTGATGTTATAAAGCAGAAGTTTTTCTTATTAATGAGTCTCTGGGTTAGATGGGTCAAATGTACCAGTGTGCCACACATACGTATTATCTGAATCAGTAGGCGTATGACGTACCACCATGTTTATCATATCTTTATTGTAGCGACTTGATGTTATAAAGTAGAAGTTTTTCTTATTAATGAGTCTCTGGGCTAGATTGGTCAAATGTACCAGTGTGCCACACATACGTATTATCTGAATCAGTAGGCGTATGAAGTACCACCATGTTTATCATATCTTTATTGTAGCGACTTGATGTTATAAAGCAGAAGTTTTTCTTATTAATGAGTCTCTGGGCTAGATTGGTCAAATGTACCAGTGTGCCACACATACGTATTATCTGAATCAGTAGGCGTACCACCATGTTTATCATATCTTTATTGTAACGGCTTGATGTTATAAAGCAGAAGTTTTTCTTATTAATGAGTCTCTGGGCTAGATTGGTCAAATGTACCAGTGTGCCACACATACGTATTATCTGAATCAGTAGGCGTACCACCATGTTTATCATATCTTTATTGTAGCGACTTGATGTTATAAAGTAGAAGTTTTTCTTATTAATGAGTCTATGGGCTAGATTGGTCAAATGTACCAGTGTGCCACACATACGTATTATCTGAATCAGTAGGCGTATGAAGTACCACCATGTTTATCATATCTTTATTGTGATGACTTGATGTTATAAAGTAGAAGTTTTTCTTATTAATGAGTCTCTGGGCTAGATTGGTCAAATGTACCAGTGTGCCACACATACGTATTATCTGAATCAGTAGGCGTATGAAGTACCACCATGTTTATCATATCTTTATTGTAACGGCTTGATGCTATAAAGCAGAAGTTTTTCTTATTAATGAGTCTCTGGGCTAGATTGGTCAAATGTACCAGTGTGCCACACATAGGTATTATCTGAATCAGTAGGCGTACCACCATGTTTATCATATCTTTATTGTAGCGACTTGATGTTATAAAGTAGCAGTTTTTCTTATTAATGAGTCTCTGGGCTAGATTGGTCAAATGTACCAGTGTGCCACACATACGTATTATCTGAATCAGTAGGCGTATGAAGTACCACCATGTTTATCATATCTTTATTGTGACGGCTTGATGTTATAAAGCAGAAGTTTTTCTTATTAATCAGTCTCTGGGCTAGATTGGTCAAATGTACCAGTATGCCACACATACGTATTATCTGAATCAGTAGGCGTATGAAGTACCACCATGTTTATCATATCTTTATTGTAGCGACTTGATGTTATAAAGTAGAAGTTTTTCTTATTAATGAGTCTCTGGGCTAGATTGGTCAAATGTACCAGTGTGCCACACATAGGTATTATCTGAATCAGTAGGCGTATGAAGTACCACCATGTTTATCATATCTTTATTGTGACGGCTTGATGTTATAAAGCAGAAGTTTTTCTTATTAATCAGTCTCTGGGCTAGATTGGTCAAATGTACCAGTGTGCCACACATACGTATTATCTGAATCAGTAGGCGTATGAAGTACCACCATGTTTATCATATCTTTATTGTAGCGACTTGATGTTATAAAGTAGCAGTTTTTCTTATTAATGAGTCTCTGGGCTAGATTGGTCAAATGTACCAGTGTGCCACACATACGTATTATCTGAATCAGTAGGCGTATGAAGTACCACCATGTTTATCATATCTTTATTGTGACGGCTTGATGTTATAAAGCAGAAGTTTTTCTTATTAATCAGTCTCTGGGCTAGATTGGTCAAATGTACCAGTGTGCCACACATACGTATTATCTGAATCAGTAGGCGTATGAAGTACCACCATGTTTATCATATCTTTATTGTAGCGACTTGATGTTATAAAGTAGAAGTTTTTCTTATTAATGAGTCTCTGGGCTAGATTGGTCAAATGTACCAGTGTGCCACACATACGTATTATCTGAATCAGTAGGCGTACCACCATGTTTATCATATCTTTATTGTAACGGCTTGATGTTATAAAGCAGAAGTTTTTCTTATTAATGAGTCTCTGGGCTAGATTGGTCAAATGTACCAGTGTGCCACACATACGTATTATCTGAATCAGTAGGCGTACCACCATGTTTATCATATCTTTATTGTAGCGACTTGATGTTATAAAGTAGCAGTTTTTCTTATTAATGAGTCTCTGGGCTAGATTGGTCAAATGTACCAGTGTGCCACACATACGTATTATCTGAATCAGTAGGCGTATGAAGTACCACCATGTTTATCATATCTTTATTGTGATGACTTGATGTTATAAAGTAGAAGTTTTTCTTATTAATGAGTCTCTGGGCTAGATTGGTCAAATGTACCAGTGTGCCACACATACGTATTATCTGAATCAGTAGGCGTATGAAGTACCACCATGTTTATCATATCTTTATTGTAACGGCTTGATGTTATAAAGTAGCAATTTTTCTTATTAATGAGTCTCTGGGCTAGATTGGTCAAATGTACCAGTGTGCCACACATACGTATTATCTGAATCAGTAGGCGTATGAAGTACCACCATGTTTATCATATCTTTATTGTGACGGCTTGATGTTATAAAGCAGAAGTTTTTCTTATTAATCAGTCTCTGGGCTAGATTGGTCAAATGTACCAGTGTGCCACACATACGTATTATCTGAATCAGTAGGCGTACCATGTTTATCATATCTTTATTGTAGCGACTTGATGTTATAAAGCAGAAGTTTTTCTTATTAATGAGTCTCTGGGCTAGATTGGTCAAATGTACCAGTGTGCCACACATACGTATTATCTGAATCAGTAGGCGTATGAAGTACCACCATGTTTATCATATCTTTATTGTAGCGACTTGATGTTATAAAGCAGAAGTTTTTCTTATTAATGAGTCTCTGGGCTAGATTGGTCAAATGTACCAGTGTGCCACACATACGTATTATCTGAATCAGTAGGCGTACCACCATGTTTATCATATCTTTATTGTAACGGCTTGATGTTATAAAGCAGAAGTTTTTCTTATTAATGAGTCTCTGGGCTAGATTGGTCAAATGTACCAGTGTGCCACACATACGTATTATCTGAATCAGTAGGCGTACCACCATGTTTATCATATCTTTATTGTAGCGACTTGATGTTATAAAGTAGAAGTTTTTCTTATTAATGAGTCTCTGGGCTAGATTGGTCAAATGTACCAGTGTGCCACACATACGTATTATCTGAATCAGTAGGCGTATGAAGTACCACCATGTTTATCATATCTTTATTGTGATGACTTGATGTTATAAAGTAGAAGTTTTTCTTATTAATGAGTCTCTGGGCTAGATTGGTCAAATGTACCAGTGTGCCACACATACGTATTATCTGAATCAGTAGGCGTATGAAGTACCACCATGTTTATCATATCTTTATTGTAACGGCTTGATGCTATAAAGCAGAAGTATTTCTTATTAATGAGTCTCTGGGCTAGATTGGTCAAATGTACCAGTGTGCCACACATACGTATTATCTGAATCAGTAGGCGTACCACCATGTTTATCATATCTTTATTGTAGCGACTTGATGTTATAAAGTAGCAGTTTTTCTTATTAATGAGTCTCTGGGCTAGATTGGTCAAATGTACCAGTGTGCCACACATACGTATTATCTGAATCAGTAGGCGTATGAAGTACCACCATGTTTATCATATCTTTATTGTGACGGCTTGATGTTATAAAGCAGAAGTTTTTCTTATTAATGAGTCTCTGGGCTAGATTGGTCAAATGTACCAGTGTGCCACACATACGTATTATCTGAATCAGTAGGCGTATGAAGTACCACCATGTTTATCATATCTTTATTGTAGCGACTTGATGTTATAAAGTAGAAGTTTTTCTTATTAATGAGTCTCTGGGCTAGATTGGTCAAATGTACCAGTGTGCCACACATACGTATTATCTGAATCAGTAGGCGTATGAAGTACCACCATGTTTATCATATCTTTATTGTGACGGCTTGATGTTATAAAGCAGAAGTTTTTCTTATTAATCAGTCTCTGGGCTAGATTGGTCAAATGTACCAGTGTGCCACACATACGTATTATCTGAATCAGTAGGCGTATGAAGTACCACCATGTTTATCATATCTTTATTGTAGCGACTTGATGTTATAAAGTAGCAGTTTTTCTTATTAATGAGTCTCTGGGCTAGATTGGTCAAATGTACCAGTGTGCCACACATACGTATTATCTGAATCAGTAGGCGTATGAAGTACCACCATGTTTATCATATCTTTATTGTGACGGCTTGATGTTATAAAGCAGAAGTTTTTCTTATTAATCAGTCTCTGGGCTAGATTGGTCAAATGTACCAGTGTGCCACACATACGTATTATCTGAATCAGTAGGCGTATGAAGTACCACCATGTTTATCATATCTTTATTGTAGCGACTTGATGTTATAAAGTAGAAGTTTTTCTTATTAATGAGTCTCTGGGCTAGATTGGTCAAATGTACCAGTGTGCCACACATACGTATTATCTGAATCAGTAGGCGTACCACCATGTTTATCATATCTTTATTGTAACGGCTTGATGTTATAAAGCAGAAGTTTTTCTTATTAATGAGTCTCTGGGCTAGATTGGTCAAATGTACCAGTGTGCCACACATACGTATTATCTGAATCAGTAGGCGTACCACCATGTTTATCATATCTTTATTGTAGCGACTTGATGTTATAAAGTAGCAGTTTTTCTTATTAATGAGTCTCTGGGCTAGATTGGTCAAATGTACCAGTGTGCCACACATACGTATTATCTGAATCAGTAGGCGTATGAAGTACCACCATGTTTATCATATCTTTATTGTGATGACTTGATGTTATAAAGTAGAAGTTTTTCTTATTAATGAGTCTCTGGGCTAGATTGGTCAAATGTACCAGTGTGCCACACATACGTATTATCTGAATCAGTAGGCGTATGAAGTACCACCATGTTTATCATATCTTTATTGTAACGGCTTGATGTTATAAAGTAGCAATTTTTCTTATTAATGAGTCTCTGGGCTAGATTGGTCAAATGTACCAGTGTGCCACACATACGTATTATCTGAATCAGTAGGCGTATGAAGTACCACCATGTTTATCATATCTTTATTGTGACGGCTTGATGTTATAAAGCAGAAGTTTTTCTTATTAATCAGTCTCTGGGCTAGATTGGTCAAATGTACCAGTGTGCCACACATACGTATTATCTGAATCAGTAGGCGTACCATGTTTATCATATCTTTATTGTAGCGACTTGATGTTATAAAGCAGAAGTTTTTCTTATTAATGAGTCTCTGGGCTAGATTGGTCAAATGTACCAGTGTGCCACACATACGTATTATCTGAATCAGTAGGCGTATGAAGTACCACCATGTTTATCATATCTTTATTGTAGCGACTTGATGTTATAAAGCAGAAGTTTTTCTTATTAATGAGTCTCTGGGCTAGATTGGTCAAATGTACCAGTGTGCCACACATACGTATTATCTGAATCAGTAGGCGTACCACCATGTTTATCATATCTTTATTGTAACGGCTTGATGTTATAAAGCAGAAGTTTTTCTTATTAATGAGTCTCTGGGCTAGATTGGTCAAATGTACCAGTGTGCCACACATACGTATTATCTGAATCAGTAGGCGTACCACCATGTTTATCATATCTTTATTGTAGCGACTTGATGTTATAAAGTAGAAGTTTTTCTTATTAATGAGTCTCTGGGCTAGATTGGTCAAATGTACCAGTGTGCCACACATACGTATTATCTGAATCAGTAGGCGTATGAAGTACCACCATGTTTATCATATCTTTATTGTGATGACTTGATGTTATAAAGTAGAAGTTTTTCTTATTAATGAGTCTCTGGGCTAGATTGGTCAAATGTACCAGTGTGCCACACATACGTATTATCTGAATCAGTAGGCGTATGAAGTACCACCATGTTTATCATATCTTTATTGTAACGGCTTGATGCTATAAAGCAGAAGTATTTCTTATTAATGAGTCTCTGGGCTAGATTGGTCAAATGTACCAGTGTGCCACACATACGTATTATCTGAATCAGTAGGCGTACCACCATGTTTATCATATCTTTATTGTAGCGACTTGATGTTATAAAGTAGCAGTTTTTCTTATTAATGAGTCTCTGGGCTAGATTGGTCAAATGTACCAGTGTGCCACACATACGTATTATCTGAATCAGTAGGCGTATGAAGTACCACCATGTTTATCATATCTTTATTGTGACGGCTTGATGTTATAAAGCAGAAGTTTTTCTTATTAATGAGTCTCTGGGCTAGATTGGTCAAATGTACCAGTGTGCCACACATACGTATTATCTGAATCAGTAGGCGTATGAAGTACCACCATGTTTATCATATCTTTATTGTAGCGACTTGATGTTATAAAGTAGAAGTTTTTCTTATTAATGAGTCTCTGGGCTAGATTGGTCAAATGTACCAGTGTGCCACACATACGTATTATCTGAATCAGTAGGCGTACCACCATGTTTATCATATCTTTATTGTAGCGACTTGATGTTATAAAGCAGAAGTTTTTCTTATTAATGAGTCTCTGGGCTAGATGGGTCAAATGTACCAGTGTGCCACACATACGTATTATCTGAATCAGTAGGCGTACCACCATGTTTATCATATCTTTATTGTAGCGACTTGATGTTATAAAGTAGAAGTTTTTCTTATTAATGAGTCTCTGGGCTAGATTGGTCAAATGTACCAGTGTGCCACACATACGTATTATCTGAATCAGTAGGCGTATGAAGTACCACCATGTTTATCATATCTTTATTGTAGCGACTTGATGTTATAAAGTAGAAGTTTTTCTTATTAATGAGTCTATGGGCTAGATTGGTCAAATGTACCAGTGTGCCACACATACGTATTATCTGAATCAGTAGGCGTATGAAGTACCACCATGTTTATCATATCTTTATTGTGATGACTTGATGTTATAAAGTAGAAGTTTTTCTTATTAATGAGTCTCTGGGCTAGATTGGTCAAATGTACCAGTGTGCCACACATACGTATTATCTGAATCAGTAGGCGTATGAAGTACCACCATGTTTATCATATCTTTATTGTAACGGCTTGATGCTATAAAGCAGAAGTTTTTCTTATTAATGAGTCTCTGGGCTAGATTGGTCAAATGTACCAGTGTGCCACACATAGGTATTATCTGAATCAGTAGGCGTACCACCATGTTTATCATATCTTTATTGTAGCGACTTGATGTTATAAAGTAGCAGTTTTTCTTATTAATGAGTCTCTGGGCTAGATTGGTCAAATGTACCAGTGTGCCACACATACGTATTATCTGAATCAGTAGGCGTATGAAGTACCACCATGTTTATCATATCTTTATTGTGACGGCTTGATGTTATAAAGCAGAAGTTTTTCTTATTAATGAGTCTCTGGGCTAGATTGGTCAAATGTACCAGTGTGCCACACATACGTATTATCTGAATCAGTAGGCGTATGAAGTACCACCATGTTTATCATATCTTTATTGTAGCGACTTGATGTTATAAAGTAGAAGTTTTTCTTATTAATGAGTCTCTGGGCTAGATTGGTCAAATGTACCAGTGTGCCACACATACGTATTATCTGAATCAGTAGGCGTACCACCATGTTTATCATATCTTTATTGTAACGGCTTGATGTTATAAAGCAGAAGTTTTTCTTATTAATGAGTCTCTGGGCTAGATTGGTCAAATGTACCAGTGTGCCACACATACGTATTATCTGAATCAGTAGGCGTACCACCATGTTTATCATATCTTTATTGTAGCGACTTGATGTTATAAAGTAGCAGTTTTTCTTATTAATGAGTCTCTGGGCTAGATTGGTCAAATGTACCAGTGTGCCACACATACGTATTATCTGAATCAGTAGGCGTATGAAGTACCACCATGTTTATCATATCTTTATTGTGATGACTTGATGTTATAAAGTAGAAGTTTTTCTTATTAATGAGTCTCTGGGCTAGATTGGTCAAATGTACCAGTGTGCCACACATACGTATTATCTGAATCAGTAGGCGTATGAAGTACCACCATGTTTATCATATCTTTATTGTAACGGCTTGATGTTATAAAGTAGCAATTTTTCTTATTAATGAGTCTCTGGGCTAGATTGGTCAAATGTACCAGTGTGCCACACATACGTATTATCTGAATCAGTAGGCGTATGAAGTACCACCATGTTTATCATATCTTTATTGTGACGGCTTGATGTTATAAAGCAGAAGTTTTTCTTATTAATGAGTCTCTGGGCTAGATTGGTCAAATGTACCAGTGTGCCACACATACGTATTATCTGAATCAGTAGGCGTACCATGTTTATCATATCTTTATTGTAGCGACTTGATGTTATAAAGCAGAAGTTTTTCTTATTAATGAGTCTCTGGGCTAGATTGGTCAAATGTACCAGTGTGCCACACATACGTATTATCTGAATCAGTAGGCGTATGAAGTACCACCATGTTTATCATATCTTTATTGTAGCGACTTGATGTTATAAAGCAGAAGTTTTTCTTATTAATGAGTCTCTGGGCTAGATTGGTCAAATGTACCAGTGTGCCACACATACGTATTATCTGAATCAGTAGGCGTACCACCATGTTTATCATATCTTTATTGTAACGGCTTGATGTTATAAAGCAGAAGTTTTTCTTATTAATGAGTCTCTGGGCTAGATTGGTCAAATGTACCAGTGTGCCACACATACGTATTATCTGAATCAGTAGGCGTACCACCATGTTTATCATATCTTTATTGTAGCGACTTGATGTTATAAAGTAGAAGTTTTTCTTATTAATGAGTCTCTGGGCTAGATTGGTCAAATGTACCAGTGTGCCACACATACGTATTATCTGAATCAGTAGGCGTATGAAGTACCACCATGTTTATCATATCTTTATTGTGATGACTTGATGTTATAAAGTAGAAGTTTTTCTTATTAATGAGTCTCTGGGCTAGATTGGTCAAATGTACCAGTGTGCCACACATACGTATTATCTGAATCAGTAGGCGTATGAAGTACCACCATGTTTATCATATCTTTATTGTAACGGCTTGATGCTATAAAGCAGAAGTATTTCTTATTAATGAGTCTCTGGGCTAGATTGGTCAAATGTACCAGTGTGCCACACATACGTATTATCTGAATCAGTAGGCGTACCACCATGTTTATCATATCTTTATTGTAGCGACTTGATGTTATAAAGTAGCAGTTTTTCTTATTAATGAGTCTCTGGGCTAGATTGGTCAAATGTACCAGTGTGCCACACATACGTATTATCTGAATCAGTAGGCGTATGAAGTACCACCATGTTTATCATATCTTTATTGTGACGGCTTGATGTTATAAAGCAGAAGTTTTTCTTATTAATGAGTCTCTGGGCTAGATTGGTCAAATGTACCAGTGTGCCACACATACGTATTATCTGAATCAGTAGGCGTATGAAGTACCACCATGTTTATCATATCTTTATTGTAGCGACTTGATGTTATAAAGTAGAAGTTTTTCTTATTAATGAGTCTCTGGGCTAGATTGGTCAAATGTACCAGTGTGCCACACATACGTATTATCTGAATCAGTAGGCGTACCACCATGTTTATCATATCTTTATTGTAGCGACTTGATGTTATAAAGCAGAAGTTTTTCTTATTAATGAGTCTCTGGGCTAGATGGGTCAAATGTACCAGTGTGCCACACATACGTATTATCTGAATCAGTAGGCGTACCACCATGTTTATCATATCTTTATTGTAGCGACTTGATGTTATAAAGTAGAAGTTTTTCTTATTAATGAGTCTCTGGGCTAGATTGGTCAAATGTACCAGTGTGCCACACATACGTATTATCTGAATCAGTAGGCGTACCACCATGTTTATCATATCTTTATTGTAGCGACTTGATGTTATAAAGTAGAAGTTTTTCTTATTAATGAGTCTCTGGGCTAGATTGGTCAAATGTACCAGTGTGCCACACATACGTATTATCTGAATCAGTAGGCGTATGAAGTACCACCATGTTTATCATATCTTTATTGTAGCGACTTGATGTTATAAAGTAGAAGTTTTTCTTATTAATGAGTCTCTGGGCTAGATTGGTCAAATGTACCAGTGTGCCACACATACGTATTATCTGAATCAGTAGGCGTATGAAGTACCACCATGTTTATCATATCTTTATTGTAACGGCTTGATGCTATAAAGCAGAAGTTTTTCTTATTAATCAGTCTCTGGGCTAGATTGGTCAAATGTACCAGTGTGCCACACATACGTATTATCTGAATCAGTAGGCGTATGAAGTACCACCATGTTTATCATATCTTTATTGTAGCGACTTGATGTTATAAAGCAGAAGTTTTTCTTATTAATGAGTCTCTGGGCTAGATGGGTCAAATGTACCAGTGTGCCACACATACGTATTATCTGAATCAGTAGGCGTACCACCATGTTTATCATATCTTTATTGTAGCGACTTGATGTTATAAAGCAGAAGTTTTTCTTATTAATGAGTCTCTGGGCTAGATGGGTCAAATGTACCAGTGTGCCACACATACGTATTATCTGAATCAGTAGGCGTATGAAGTACCACCATGTTTATCATATCTTTATTGTAGCGGCTTGATGTTATAAAGTAGAAGTTTTTCTTATTAATGAGTCTCTGGGCTAGATTGGTCAAATGTACCAGTGTGCCACACATACGTATTATCTGAATCAGTAGGCGTACCACCATGTTTATCATATCTTTATTGTAGCGACTTGATGTTATAAAGCAGAAGTTTTTCTTATTAATGAGTCTCTGGGCTAGATGGGTCAAATGTACCAGTGTGCCACACATACGTATTATCTGAATCAGTAGGCGTATGAAGTACCACCATGTTTATCATATCTTTATTGTGACGGCTTGGTGTTATAAAGCAGAAGTTTTTCTTATTAATGAGTCTCTGGGCTAGATTGGTCAAATGTACCAGTGTGCCACACATACGTATTATCTGAATCAGTAGGCGTATGAAGTACCACCATGTTTATCATATCTTTATTGTAACGGCTTGATGCTATAAAGCAGAAGTTTTTCTTATTAATGAGTCTCTGGGCTAGATTGGTCAAATGTACCAGTGTGCCACACATACGTATTATCTGAATCAGTAGGCGTATGAAGTACCACCATGTTTATCATATCTTTATTGTAGCGACTTGATGTTATAAAGCAGAAGTTTTTCTTATTAATGAGTCTCTGGGCTAGATGGGTCAAATGTACCAGTGTGCCACACATACGTATTATCTGAATCAGTAGGCGTATGAAGTACCACCATGTTTATCATATCTTTATTGTAGCGGCTTGATGTTATAAAGTAGAAGTTTTTCTTATTAATCAGTCTCTGGGCTAGATTGGTCAAATGTACCAGTGTGCCACACATACGTATTATCTGAATCAGTAGGCGTACCACCATGTTTATCATATCTTTATTGTAGCGACTTGATGTTATAAAGCAGAAGTTTTTCCTATTAATGAGTCTCTGGGCTAGATGGGTCAAATGTACCAGTGTGCCACACATACGTATTATCTGAATCAGTAGGCGTATGAAGTACCACCATGTTTATCATATCTTTATTGTAGCGACTTGATGTTATAAAGTAGAAGTTTTTCCTATTGATGAGTCTCTGGGCTAGATTGGTCAAATGTATCATTGTGCCACACGCAAGAAGGAGTAAATTAACCTATATTTTTCGATTTGTACCAAAAAATTTTTTTAAAGCATTAGGTGATTTGATTTTTTGTTTAGATCACTTTTGATGTAATTGAATTTTTACCTTTTTAGGGTTAGACTGATGAAGAATGCTTCAATAGTCAACTTTGGCCAAAAGCCAGTTTTCAAACTTCCATCATGTCACATTTAATTATGAATCGAGGTAACAAGAACAATCAGTTATGACTTCCCTTCTGAAAATAAGGTGACCTGTTTACATGTTTTCATGTTATTGTTCTTTCCACAGGGGCGTGTATCGCTTAGAAATAGCTTTACAAAGACATATAGACCTATAGACCCTACCCTACTACTATATAAAAGGAAAGTCCTGTGTTTTAAACTGTTATGTAGGGTCCTGTTTAGTATATCTTACAACGCTGTGTAAAAAATCGCATTTGAGTTGACTATTCATTAGTAATTTTTTAAGGTATAATCTCATGATTATACAATCGAAAATTTATTTAATATTTTAATTATTTTATAGTCATCAACAAGGGGTTCATCTCGTATGTCATGCGTCCCGATAGTTCCGGTATGGGATTTCTGATTATAATTACGAATGGATAAGAATAAGAATGACATGAAAAATGATTTATACAAACCCGGCAGTGATTGTTAACGTACATGTATTTACCAGTCCTACAGAGAAAAGGGTCAGGGTTAGGGGTCTAATAAATTTCTTTAAAAAAGGAATTCTGCACAAAATATAATTTCAAATATCTAACAAACTCAAATGTACACAAATATATTATATCGAATATGCACTTTGACTTTGAGTCTTCTTTTCACAGCAAAGCATCTTTGCATAGGCTTGTGAGACGACAAATATGTTCACCATGCATGCAGCTATTCCATTTGCTGAAATATTGCGTTGAAGTCTATGTTGCAATATATTGCCGTTAGGGGAACCTGCTGGAGGCTCGATAAGAGCTTGTATTAGAACTTTGGTTGTGTAGGAATTAATCACGGAGCTACCACTGTACAAAACAATCGGTATGCACGGGTACAGAATTGTCGGCAGTAACGGCGATTCGCTCGCCTCCTTCGCTTACCATCAACACTTACCATCGTTTGTGCTGAAATGTTGACTGAAATTAAGACACGCGAAACACACGTGATGAAAACGTTTTGATTGAAACCGCTCTTATTTGTGAAAGTTCAATTCAATATCGTGTAACGATTGTATCCTCATCGTACAGTAATCGTGTGACTCCGTGTTCTGTACGAGATGACATCGTGGTGCTAAAGTTTAGCACTATAAGGGTTAATTTAACATTTGTAAGATGATAGTACGATTGCAAGAGGGAAAATTTAACGATTGTGTTGTGGTTGTGCTGTTATCGTGTCCCAAGGCTGATGCAAGATAAACACAATTACAACACATGCGCTACACAGTCACCACACAATCACTACACGATCGACACGCTCACAAAACGAATTTCTGAAATCAGGAACATGTTTGCGAATTGGACGAATCGTGTTGGACAAACAGCACGATCAGCCCAATCACTGTACGGTAACAACACAATAACAGCACAATAACAGCAAAATAACCACACAATAAGAACACGATGACTACACGACACTTTCGTACAGCGATCGTAGTCGATCAAACACTTATATTTATATGTGAGATGTGATAATTCCATGTACTTGTTGAGGGTTGATATTATCATGTAACAGTTCTTACTATGATAATGATAAAAATGTTGCAATCTAAATGTGATTGAAATGAAGTTAGAGTATTTAAGAATACTTACCATGACTGTTCAAGCAGACATTCTCTTAACAGAAAGTAGCTCTGAGTCAAACTACAAGCCGGGATAAAACCCGACAAGACGGGCGTGGGACACAGAAGAGAGACATGTCTTTCAGCTCTTACCTGTGTTGGTTCTACAAAGAATGACACAATCAAGTATTCGCTTGGTATTCTCCTGTCACACTTTCTTAAGGAACGTTTATAACTCCTCGACAAGATATGCATGAACCTCGATAAAAGATTTGAAATCTGCTCTGAAGAGTCATTGAAAACTTGATATGCTCCACACAATGGAAGCGCATATTCACGCGCTCTTCTCCCCGGCTTAACGTTTCGACTTCTATTACTCAATTTGATCCTATCACTATTGCTACCAAAGTATCACTTATCTCCTTTCTAAATGCTTTAAAAGTATCAAATGTGGTAGTCGTATATACGAATGAACTGCATTCAATCTACTGCGTAATTCATCTTTAATTATATATCCTAACTGACCGTTAAACTTCCTTCACAAATGATCAAAAACAGTATTTAAATAACAAATTTCAAGTTTTCTAGTTAGATTGAATAAATACCGAATTCAAGAAGGCAATTGTAAGTATTTGTGATATTGTGAGACAGTTATCGAGGAATCTTAAATGATTTCTGTTGTTTATGTGTTCACTCGTTTGTAAGAGATGCCAGCATCGTATTATCTTTTTATTGATATTTCAATCATATAATAAAGATAGAATAGGCTCAGTAGTATGTCCCATCTATTGTTGGAGGAGTTTTTCACAACATGTGTCCTGTACAGTTAACATATCATTGACACTGATTTCGAATATATATAGAGACAGTTGTTATTCGCAATCGCGAATCCTAATGTAAAGCATGGCGGATGTACACTCACTACTCTGGATGTAGCAGTGAAGCTATGTGGAAATTCTGGTCTGATTTCGATGTCAATATCATTAAAACATATCGAACCTTCCACTCGATCCTCCCTGTCTTTCTGGTCTGAGTATCATATTATTCACTCCAGTCAAACAGCGTGGCAACGTTTGATATCTATCTTATGGATGATGGATGTCATTTTAGGTGAAAGGCTTAATTTTGTGCACTGTAGCAGCGCTCTAAGTGGCAGAAAGTAGCTCTGAGTCAAACTTGAGTAGATGTCTTTCAGCTCTTACCTGTGTTGGTTCTATAAAAATGACACACTCAATTAATCTCTTGGTATTCTCCTGTTACACTTTCTTTCCTGTGGAACGTTTATAACTTCTCGTCAAGACATACATGAGCCTCAATAAAAGATTTGAAATCTGTTCTAAACACCTTTTGAAAATGCATAAGCTTCACACAAATGGCAACGCGTATTCACAAGCTCTTCTCTCCTGCTAAACGTTTCGACTTCTATTACTCAATTTGATCCTATCACTATTGTAACCATTGTTAACGTTTATCTCATTTCTTAATGCTTTATTAGACTCAATTCTGGCATTCATAGATAAGAAATGTAATGCATTCAATCTACTGTGTAATTCAACATTATGTAAATCTAACTGACCAATAACATTCCTTCACAAATGTATTACTAATAGTATTTCAATGACAAATTTAGAATATTTCATTTCATATTTCATGTGTTCTAATTTGATTCAATGAATACCAATACAACTAGCCACTGGATCAATGGATCATATCAACAAGTATTAAAAACGTGCCTGTGTTCATAATTTACCCATATACTAATGTACTAAGTGTTTGTGAGATGTTCCTACTTTTATCAAGGAATGTTGTACGATTTCAGTTTTTTTGGTATGTGTTCACTCGTTTTAAAAGGATGCTTTCATTGCTTTACCATACGGACATCGTTTGATATTTGTCAATGCCAATATCATTAAAATCAGATTAAACCTTCCATTCGTACCGCCCTGTGTTTCTGTTCTTAGCATCAAATCATTCACTTCAGTCAATCAATGATGAGGCTGGACAATGTTCCATATCTTTCTTAAGAATGGTGGATATAATGGTGGGGAAAGGTGAAAGGTCGTAGAAAAGATCTCTTGACATGCACCTTAGGGTACAGTGCAGTTCAGTCTCAGGTAAGAAAATAAAGTGACGTTCGATTAGATGATTGTCAATATTTATGTCCCTGTCCGTTAACTCAACCCATCAATTTGAAATGTTTTTAGCAATATTGATAGTTGTGATTATGTGATTATGTGATTAAAATCAAAAGAAAACACTAAGATCATTAAAGTCAAGATTACATTTAATCGGAATAAAGAACCAATCGTGTCTTTTAATCACGAGTCGTCTGCTGTGAGCACAAGTTTTCATGTAGCTGCATGTTGGGTAAAGTAATGACTTTCCTTTCAAAGATTTCAACTTCGTCTGTAAAATGTTGGGTCCGGGCTTGAGGTCACAACACAACTTTGAGTAAATTTCCACGTAACTTTAATAAACAAAGATGAGCGAACATAGTGAGGTTCTTATCCTTTCAATGTTTACAACTCGCTGAAGACCCGTTTGTGAACTCCAAGTGAATGCAAGCAGATAGAAGTAAACAAGTCGCTTTGTAAGTCAGTTATATTGAATCTTTAGAACTGTTTCCAGTGTTGCTGAGTTAGTTATCGCCCCTTAGCAGAACATGAAGGACCGGAGCGCGTGAGTGAAGTATAAAATATTGGATAATCATGTATCTACCAATCTCACGTCTCAGTGCATTGAATACTCACAAATAAGAAACAGAAGAAATATGAGCTCAGTCCACCTGAAAAATGGTTATATTATTGATGAATAGTGATTTCAAGCATTACTATTTTGAATTATGTAAAAAAAAATGAAAATCACTACCACAACTAAAGAATTGATATTACACCGATACTGAATTTCATCGTTATGATACCGGTATAACAGTCACAGTAAAAAACACATTTGTTTTGTCTTCCACTTATCTATTTTCATCAATTTATCGATCTCAATATAAGGTTTATCTACATACTCCCCAAGAGTGGTTACTCATTTCGTCTACTTTCCATGTCCTGTTTAAAAAGGGACGTGTACGATGGTCAATGGTCTACAATTCATGAATGTACGTTTACATTTCCAGGAGTGAATAATTTGAAACTCTTTTTATTCAATATCATGTTTGCATTATGTTGATGTGTATGACACATTTAGAACCAATAACGTACATTTAACTGACGGTGGGTTTGTGTCCTGTAAGTTTTTATCAATGACGGTTTTTTTCCCATGGGAACCTTACAGAATAGCAAACACCTTGTGTATCTCTTGCAGTCATTTATCATCAGTGAGAATATTCCTGTAAAACTAATTAGCGACGCCGAGAGTGTTTCATACAAAACAATATAAATCACATCAGTTGGATATCACTTTCCTATCCTTCTCTGTGAATATACGGTTAAACCATTACACGTACTAGTGTGGCCTTCGATAACTGATATCAAAGAGACAAAGAGAATGTCACCCAAATGTCTTCTGATATCAAATATATCAACATGAGTTGATAAAAGTTAAAAATATATTACTTTCAAGAAAGTTACTTTTATCAACGAATGTTTATGTATTTGAAATCAGAAGACGCGAGGGTAAGAATCTGATTATCGTTTGTTACTATGCTTCCATGAAAAATGTACTTTTTTAACTCTGCACTACCTTTTGACTCTAATGCAGTGATGTCATAGCGTCAGGATGTCAAAGAATTGTGATGTCAACTTGATGTTAAACAATTGTGTGTTCATGTTCCTGACAACAAAAGGATATTGCTCGAAATCTACTGTTAAAACGATACCCCTATTGATGATAGAAATATATTGACATTTTATGTTGCAAAAGACACAGGAAAGAAAGAAAGAAAACAGAATTCAAAATGTGGGAAAACTGCTAACGCTTCCAGTCATTTCAAGATACTGATTCAAGCCCATGATGGTAATTTACATGCTATGAAAGCTAAATCTTAAGATATACTTGTTTACAAGAGTTAATTAAAAAAGCTCTTTTAACATCCCACTAAGCAATATTGTTATGATAATGATGTGTTTTTTTAATTAAACACAGAAGTGGTTGCAAGACAATCTTTTTCTTCAATCCAGAAAATGAGTTACTCATTTACTAAATTTTTGCTTACAGCTTCAAAAAGTTGATAAGGAATTTCGCAACATTTTCAAATTTACTGTAGATTTTCAATAAGCAAGATGTCATGGATTCTGAAATTCACAGGAAGTCAGAAAAAAGCAGAAGAATGGCCCTGGTAGAAGAAACTGTCTGGAATGATTACTGTCAGTGTTGGACGTACAATTCACGTTCAGGACAGCAGTGTAACATCTTCAGTTTTACAGCTGTGAAATTGAATGTTCAAAGCGTTTTGCAAGAGTGGTTGTTGTGCTTCAGCCATGCGGCATGAGAGAGCTTCATACCAAAACTCAATTATAAGTTCCTTACGAGAAAAGTCAGACTAGTGTTGGCAGATTTGGAAGACTGCACATCTTGTTAACAGTTTTTTTAAGAATTCGTCACTTTTATCCCCCAAATACCAAAGTATATGAAGACAATCTCAAAATAGTCAATTATGACACGTCATTTCGTATTTCTGAATTTCAAACACAAATTTGAATTGAAGTGGTTGAATAATTAGAAAGTTATGAGCCGTGCACAATGTGTAACGGACGGACGTTGCCCATTTCAAAATCCCCCATAACTCTGGAGATTAAAAATAGTCGCAGGACAAACAGAAAAGACATTATAAGGGGTTTTAATATAAATTCATGTTAAGTGTTGGTGGAAAAATAGGATTTACATTGTAACAGAAGGATTAAACAATGTTTCAATGTGTAAAAATTCTCTTTAAAAGCCATCAGCCACTAACAAACATTGTTTAACTTTGTTCTTTTAAAAGTTGGATAACTGTTTGTATCCCATCATTGTGAATAGAATTTGAAACAACTGTAAACATTTCGATGAACGTGTCCCTGACATTGTAGAACTTTTAAGTAATTCAAATATTTTCAACCACTAAAGGATACCCATGATCGTTAATTTTGAAATTGACTCTAGATAAGATAATTGCGGTTTCTATAAAATGATACACTAACATGTATTTAAAAAAGAATCAATTTTGATAGAAATGCGTAAAAAAAAGAATTTGATTTTTTAGTCACCATGTCCTATTCCACAGAGACTTAAAACCATTTATTCTATCTTTGTAGAGTTTGCGTTTCAACCTGACAACTTCAGGTCTATGATACATTTCTATTTCACCATGATCTTTCAGAATAAAAATATTAACATTGGTTTTACTTTGTATGTTTCACTTCTTTCTTTTGTAGCAAATGCATGTTGATTGTCATCTTCGGGAGAGATGAAAAATCAGAATCTGATGTTTTGATTCGAATCGTAGAAGATATATTACGCCTCTGTATGTATAATTTGTAAAAGTCTCAAATTTTTAAAGTCTATTCGTTTGTGTAGGTTGAACATCACATAACACCCACCTGCGAAGTTAATGGTTATGGCATATAGCCCTCAAATAAAAAAACAAAGGACATAATAACGTCTGCCTATTGGATGATATGTGATGGTGCCCTGGAGAAACACAAGATGATGACGTCATAAGAGGTTGATATGAGAATGAAGCAATGTTAAGAGAATGGGAACATATCACACCGAGGTGTGTAAGGGTCAGTTATCGCTCCTAGCATTGTGTGATCACGACCCAAGAACTATTCTATTTACTAAATACCAACCACACGGTACGCTGTCAAGCATGAAAAAACTATTTCAAACGATGTTTTTTCAGTGGTTATCATTCATTTGATAAAATAGATAAAATAAACGTACGAGGGGTGTCCCATAAACAGTGAGACACTCCATGAAATATCGAGAAAACCTAAACTGCACGTTCTGACATAGAAAAATACATAAAACATGGAACGCGTGAACTGTATGCCTAAGGCTTCAGGTATCACTTGTTGATGAACACCACCTCCTCTTTACAGTGAACATGGACCACAGTGATGTAAGACGGTTATGATGTATCTCCATGATGGTATGTCCAAGACTTTAGGTATCACTTGTTGATGAACACCACCTCCTCTTTACAGTGAACATGGACCACAGTGATGTAGGGTGGTTATGATGTATCTCCGTGATGGTATGTCCCAGGCTTTAGGTATCACTTGTTGATGAACACCCCCTCCTCTTTACAGTGAACATAGACCACAGTGATGTAGGACTGTTATGATGTATCTCCGTGATGGTATGTCCCATGCTTTAGGTATCACTTGTTGATGAACACCCCCTCCTCTTTACAGTGAACATGGACCACAGAGATGTAGGGCGGTTATGATGTATCTTCATAATGGTATGTCCCAGGCTTTAGGTATCACTTGTTGATGAACACCACCTCCTCTTTACAGTGAACATGGACTACAGTGATGTAGGACGGTTATGATGTATCTCCGTGATGGTATGTCCCAGGCTTTAGATATCACTTGTTGATGAACACCACCTCCTCTTTACAGTGAACATGGACCACAGTGATGTAGGGTGGTTATTATGTATCTCCGTGATGGTATGTCCAAGACTTTAGGTATCACTTGTTGATGAACACCACCTCCTCTTTACAGTGAACATGGACCACAGAGATGTAGGGCGGTTATTATGTATCTCCGTGATGGTATGTCCCAGGCTTTAGGTATCACTTGTTGATGAACACCACCTCCTCTTTACAGTGAACATGGACTACAGTGATGTAGGGTGGTTATGATGTATCTCCGTGATGGTATGTCCCAGGCTTTAGGTATCACTTGTTGATGAACACCCCCTCCTCTTTACAGTGAACATAGACCACAGTGATGTAGGACTGTTATGATGTATCTCCGTGATGGTACGTCCCAGGCTTTAGGTATCACTTGTTGATGAACACCACCTCCTCTTTACAGTGAACATAGACCACAGTGATGTAGGACTGTTATGATGTATCTCCGTGATGGTACGTCCCAGGCTTTAGGTATCACTTGTTGATGAACACCACCTCCTTTTTACAGTGAACATAGACCACAGTGATGTAGGACTGTTATGATGTATCTCCGTGATGGTATGTCCCAGGCTTTAGGTATCACTTGTTGATGAACACCACCTCCTCTTTACAGTGAACATAGACCACAGTGATGTAGGACTGTTATGATGTATCTCCGTGATGGTACGTCCCAGGCTTTAGGTATCACTTGTTGATGAACACCTCCTCCTCTTTACAGTGAACATGGACCACAGAGATGTAGGGCGGTTATGATGTATCTTCATAATGGTATGTCCCAGGCTTTAGATATCACTTGTTGATGAACACCACCTCCTCTTTACAGTGAACATGGACCACAGTGATGTAGGGTGGTTATTATGTATCTCCGTGATGATATGTCCCAGGCTTTAGGTATCACTTGTTGATGAACACCCCCTCCTCTTTACAGTGAACATGGACTACAGTGATGTAGGACGGTTATGATGTATCTTCATAATGGTATGTCCCAGGCTTTAGATATCACTTGTTGATGAACACCACCTCCTCTTTACAGTGAACATAGACCACAGTGATGTAGGACTGTTATGATGTATCTCCGTGATGGTACGTCCCAGGCTTTAGGTATCACTTGTTGATGAACACCTCCTCCTCTTTACAGTGAACATGGACCACAGAGATGTAGGGCGGTTATGATGTATCTTCATAATGGTATGTCCCAGGCTTTAGATATCACTTGTTGATGAACACCACCTCCTCTTTACAGTGAACATGGACCACAGTGATGTAGGGTGGTTATTATGTATCTCCGTGATGATATGTCCCAGGCTTTAGGTATCACTTGTTGATGAACACCTCCTCCTCTTTACAGTGAACATGGACCACAGAGATGTAGGGCGGTTATGATGTATCTTCATAATGGTATGTCCCAGGCTTTAGATATCACTTGTTGATGAACACCACCTCCTCTTTACAGTGAACATGGACCACAGTGATGTAGGGTGGTTATTATGTATCTCCGTGATGATATGTCCCAGGCTTTAGGTATCACTTGTTGATGAACACCCCCTCCTCTTTACAGTGAACATGGACTACAGTGATGTAGGGTGGTTATGATGTGTCTCCATGATGGTATGTCCCAGGCTTTAGGTATCACTTGTTGATGAACACCACCTCCTCTTTACAGTGAACATGGACTACAGTGATGTAGAGTGGTTATGATGTATCTCCGTGATGGTATGTCCCAGGCTTTAGGTATCACTTGTTGATGAACACCACCTCCTCTTTACAGTGAACATGGACTACAGTGATGTAGAGTGGTTATGATGTATCTCCGTGATGGTATGTCCCAGGCTTTAGGTATCACTTGTTGATGAACACCCCCTCCTCTTTACAGTGAACATAGACCACAGAGATGTAGAGTGGTTATGATGTATCTCCATGATGGTATGTCCCAGGCTTTAGGTGTCACTTGTTGATGAACACCACCTCCTCTTTACAGTGAACATGGACCACAGAGATGTAGGGCGGTTATGATGTATCTTCATGATGGTATGTCCCAGGCTTTAGATATCACTTGTTGATGAACACCTCCTCCTCTTTACAGTGAACATGGACCACAGAGATGTAGGGCGGTTATGATGTATCTCCGTGATGATATGTCCCAGGCTTTAGGTATCACTTGTTGATGAACACCCCCTCCTCTTTACAGTGAACATGGACTACAGTGATGTAGGGTGGTTATGATGTATCTCCATGATGGTATGTCCAAGGCTTTAGGTATCACTTGTTGATGAACACCACCTCCTCTTTACAGTGAACATGGACTACAGTGATGTAGGGTGGTTATTATGTATCTCCGTGATGGTATGTCCCAGGCTTTAGGTATCACTTGTTGATGAACACCCCCTCCTCTTTACAGTGAACATGGACTACAGTGATGTAGGGTGGTTATTATGTATCTCCGTGATGATATGTCCCAGGCTTTAGGTATCACTTGTTGATGAACACCACCTCCTCTTTACAGTGAACATGGACTACAGTGATGTAGGGTGGTTATTATGTATCTCCGTGATGATATGTCCCAGGCTTTAGGTATCACTTGTTGATGAACACCACCTCCTCTTTACAGTGAACATGGACTACAGTGATGTAGGACTGTTATGATGTATCTCCATGATGGTATGTCCCAGGCTTTAGGTATCACTTGTTGATGAACACCCCCTCCTCTTTACAGTGAACATGGACTACAGTGATGTAGAGTGGTTATGATGTATCTCCGTGATGGTATGTCCCAGGCTTTAGGTATCACTTGTTGATGAACACCCCCTCCTCTTTACAGTGAACATGGACTACAGTGATGTAGGGTGGTTATGTTGTATCTCCATGATGGTATGTCCCAGGCTTTAGGTATCACTTGTTGATGAACACCCCCTCCTCTTTACAGTGAACATGGACTACAGTGATGTAGGGTGGTTATTATGTATCTCCGTGATGATATGTCCCAGGCTTTAGGTATCACTTGTTGATGAACACCACCTCCTCTTTACAGTGAACATGGACTACAGTGATGTAGGGTGGTTATGATGTATCTCCATGATGGTATGTCCCAGGCTTTAGGTATCACTTGTTGATGAACACCCCCTCCTCTTTACAGTGAACATGGACTACAGTGATGTAGGACTGTTATGATGTATCTCCATGATGGTATGTCCCAGGCTTTAGGTATCACTTGTTGATGAACACCCCCTCCTCTTTACAGTGAACATGGACTACAGTGATGTAGAGTGGTTATGATGTATCTCCGTGATGGTATGTCCCAGGCTTTAGGTATCACTTGTTGATGAACACCCCCTCCTCTTTACAGTGAACATGGACTACAGTGATGTAGGGTGGTTATTATGTATCTCCGTGATGGTATGTCCCAGGCTTTAGGTATCACTTGTTGATGAACACCCCCTCCTCTTTACAGTGAACATGGACCACAGTGATGTAGGGTGGTTATTATGTATCTCCATGATGGTATGTCCCAGGCTTTAGGTATCACTTGTTGATGAACACCACCTCCTCTTTACAGTGAACATGGACTACAGTGATGTAGGGTGGTTATTATGTATCTCCGTGATGGTATGTCCCAGGCTTTAGGTATCACTTGTTGATGAACACCCCCTCCTCTTTACAGTGAACATGGACTACAGTGATGTAGGACTGTTATGATGTATCTCCATGATGATATGTCCCAGGCTTTAGGTATCACTTGTTGATGAACACCCCCTCCTCTTTACAGTGAACATGGACTACAGTGATGTAGAGTGGTTATGATGTATCTCCGTGATGGTATGTCCCAGGCTTTAGGTATCACTTGTTGATGAACACCCCCTCCTCTTTACAGTGAACATGGACCACAGTGATGTAGGGTGGTTATTATGTATCTCCATGATGGTATGTCCCAGGCTTTAGGTATCACTTGTTGATGAACACCCCCTCCTCTTTACAGTGAACATGGACTACAGTGATGTAGGACTGTTATGATGTATCTCCATGATGGTATGTCCCAGGCTTTAGGTATCACTTGTTGATGAACACCCCCTCCTCTTTACAGTGAACATGGACTACAGTGATGTAGAGTGGTTATGATGTATCTCCGTGATGGTATGTCCCAGGCTTTAGGTATCACTTGTTGATGAACACCCCCTCCTCTTTACAGTGAACATGGACCACAGTGATGTAGGACTGTTATTATGTATCTCCATGATGGTATGTCCCAGGCTTTAGGTATCACTTGTTGATGAACACCCCCTCCTCTTTACAGTGAACATGGACTACAGTGATGTAGAGTGGTTATGATGTATCTCCGTGATGGTATGTCCCAGGCTTTAGGTATCACTTGTTGATGAACACCCCCTCCTCTTTACAGTGAACATGGACCACAGTGATGTAGGGTGGTTATTATGTATCTCCATGATGGTATGTCCCAGGCTTTAGGTATCACTTGTTGATGAACACCACCTCCTCTTTACAGTGAACATGGACTACAGTGATGTAGGGTGGTATTATGTATCTCCGTGATGGTATGTCCCAGGCTTTAGGTATCACTTGTTGATGAACACCACCTCCTCTTTACAGTGAACATGGACTACAGTGATGTAGGGTGGTTATTATGTATCTCCGTGATGGTATGTCCCAGGCTTTAGGTATCACTTGTTGATGAACACCCCCTCCTCTTTACAGTGAACATGGACTACAGTGATGTAGAGTGGTTATGATGTATCTCCGTGATGGTATGTCCCAGGCTTTAGGTATCACTTGTTGATGAACACCCCCTCCTCTTTACAGTGAACATGGACCACAGAGATGTAGGACGGTTATGATGTATCTCCATGATGGTATGTCCCATGCTTTATGTATTACTTGTTGATGGACACCCCCTCCTCTTTACAGTGAACATGGACCACAGTGATGTAGGGTGGTTATTATGTATCTCCGTGATGGTATGTCCCAGGCTTTAGGTATCACTTGTTGATGAACACCTCCTCCTCTTTACAGTGAACATGGACCACAGAGATGTAGGGCGGTTATGATGTATCTTCATAATGGTATGTCCCAGGCTTTAGATATCACTTGTTGATGAACACCACCTCCTCTTTACAGTGAACATGGACCACAGTGATGTAGGGTGGTTATTATGTATCTCCGTGATGATATGTCCCAGGCTTTAGGTATCACTTGTTGATGAACACCACCTCCTCTTTACAGTGAACATGGACCACAGTGATGTAGGGTGGTTATTATGTATCTCCGTGATGATATGTCCCAGGCTTTAGGTATCACTTGTTGATGAACACACCCTCCTCTTTACAGTGAACATGGACTACAGTGATGTAGGACGGTTATGATGTATCTTCATAATGGTATGTCCCAGGCTTTAGATATCACTTGTTGATGAACACCACCTCCTCTTTACAGTGAACATAGACCACAGTGATGTAGGACTGTTATGATGTATCTCCGTGATGGTACGTCCCAGGCTTTAGGTATCACTTGTTGATGAACACCTCCTCCTCTTTACAGTGAACATGGACCACAGAGATGTAGGGCGGTTATGATGTATCTTCATAATGGTATGTCCCAGGCTTTAGATATCACTTGTTGATGAACACCACCTCCTCTTTACAGTGAACATGGACCACAGTGATGTAGGGTGGTTATTATGTATCTCCGTGATGATATGTCCCAGGCTTTAGGTATCACTTGTTGATGAACACCTCCTCCTCTTTACAGTGAACATGGACCACAGAGATGTAGGGCGGTTATGATGTATCTTCATAATGGTATGTCCCAGGCTTTAGATATCACTTGTTGATGAACACCACCTCCTCTTTACAGTGAACATGGACCACAGTGATGTAGGGTGGTTATTATGTATCTCCGTGATGATATGTCCCAGGCTTTAGGTATCACTTGTTGATGAACACCCCCTCCTCTTTACAGTGAACATGGACTACAGTGATGTAGGGTGGTTATGATGTGTCTCCATGATGGTATGTCCCAGGCTTTAGGTATCACTTGTTGATGAACACCACCTCCTCTTTACAGTGAACATGGACTACAGTGATGTAGAGTGGTTATGATGTATCTCCGTGATGGTATGTCCCAGGCTTTAGGTATCACTTGTTGATGAACACCACCTCCTCTTTACAGTGAACATGGACTACAGTGATGTAGAGTGGTTATGATGTATCTCCGTGATGGTATGTCCCAGGCTTTAGGTATCACTTGTTGATGAACACCCCCTCCTCTTTACAGTGAACATAGACCACAGAGATGTAGAGTGGTTATGATGTATCTCCATGATGGTATGTCCCAGGCTTTAGGTGTCACTTGTTGATGAACACCACCTCCTCTTTACAGTGAACATGGACCACAGAGATGTAGGGCGGTTATGATGTATCTTCATGATGGTATGTCCCAGGCTTTAGATATCACTTGTTGATGAACACCTCCTCCTCTTTACAGTGAACATGGACCACAGAGATGTAGGGCGGTTATGATGTATCTCCGTGATGATATGTCCCAGGCTTTAGGTATCACTTGTTGATGAACACCCCCTCCTCTTTACAGTGAACATGGACTACAGTGATGTAGGGTGGTTATGATGTATCTCCATGATGGTATGTCCCAGGCTTTAGGTATCACTTGTTGATGAACACCCCCTCCTCTTTACAGTGAACATGGACTACAGTGATGTAGGGTGGTTATTATGTATCTCCGTGATGATATGTCCCAGGCTTTAGGTATCACTTGTTGATGAACACCACCTCCTCTTTACAGTGAACATGGACTACAGTGATGTAGGGTGGTTATTATGTATCTCCGTGATGATATGTCCCAGGCTTTAGGTATCACTTGTTGATGAACACCACCTCCTCTTTACAGTGAACATGGACTACAGTGATGTAGGACTGTTATGATGTATCTCCATGATGGTATGTCCCAGGCTTTAGGTATCACTTGTTGATGAACACCCACTCCTCTTTACAGTGAACATGGACTACAGTGATGTAGAGTGGTTATGATGTATCTCCGTGATGGTATGTCCCAGGCTTTAGGTATCACTTGTTGATGAACACCCCCTCCTCTTTACAGTGAACATGGACTACAGTGATGTAGGGTGGTTATGTTGTATCTCCATGATGGTATGTCCCAGGCTTTAGGTATCACTTGTTGATGAACACCCCCTCCTCTTTACAGTGAACATGGACTACAGTGATGTAGGGTGGTTATTATGTATCTCCGTGATGATATGTCCCAGGCTTTAGGTATCACTTGTTGATGAACACCACCTCCTCTTTACAGTGAACATGGACTACAGTGATGTAGGGTGGTTATGATGTATCTCCATGATGGTATGTCCCAGGCTTTAGGTATCACTTGTTGATGAACACCCCCTCCTCTTTACAGTGAACATGGACTACAGTGATGTAGGACTGTTATGATGTATCTCCATGATGGTATGTCCCAGGCTTTAGGTATCACTTGTTGATGAACACCCCCTCCTCTTTACAGTGAACATGGACTACAGTGATGTAGAGTGGTTATGATGTATCTCCGTGATGGTATGTCCCAGGCTTTAGGTATCACTTGTTGATGAACACCCCCTCCTCTTTACAGTGAACATGGACCACAGTGATGTAGGGTGGTTATTATGTATCTCCATGATGGTATGTCCCAGGCTTTAGGTATCACTTGTTGATGAACACCACCTCCTCTTTACAGTGAACATGGACTACAGTGATGTAGGGTGGTTATTATGTATCTCCGTGATGGTATGTCCCAGGCTTTAGGTATCACTTGTTGATGAACACCCCCTCCTCTTTACAGTGAACATGGACTACAGTGATGTAGGACTGTTATGATGTATCTCCATGATGATATGTCCCAGGCTTTAGGTATCACTTGTTGATGAACACCCCCTCCTCTTTACAGTGAACATGGACTACAGTGATGTAGAGTGGTTATGATGTATCTCCGTGATGGTATGTCCCAGGCTTTAGGTATCACTTGTTGATGAACACCCCCTCCTCTTTACAGTGAACATGGACCACAGTGATGTAGGGTGGTTATTATGTATCTCCATGATGGTATGTCCCAGGCTTTAGGTATCACTTGTTGATGAACACCCCCTCCTCTTTACAGTGAACATGGACTACAGTGATGTAGGACTGTTATGATGTATCTCCATGATGGTATGTCCCAGGCTTTAGGTATCACTTGTTGATGAACACCCCCTCCTCTTTACAGTGAACATGGACTACAGTGATGTAGAGTGGTTATGATGTATCTCCGTGATGGTATGTCCCAGGCTTTAGGTATCACTTGTTGATGAACACCCCCTCCTCTTTACAGTGAACATGGACCACAGTGATGTAGGGTGGTTATTATGTATCTCCATGATGGTATGTCCCAGGCTTTAGGTATCACTTGTTGATGAACACCCCCTCCTCTTTACAGTGAACATGGACTACAGTGATGTAGAGTGGTTATGATGTATCTCCGTGATGGTATGTCCCAGGCTTTAGGTATCACTTGTTGATGAACACCCCCTCCTCTTTACAGTGAACATGGACCACAGTGATGTAGGGTGGTTATTATGTATCTCCATGATGGTATGTCCCAGGCTTTAGGTATCACTTGTTGATGAACACCACCTCCTCTTTACAGTGAACATGGACTACAGTGATGTAGGGTGGTATTATGTATCTCCGTGATGGTATGTCCCAGGCTTTAGGTATCACTTGTTGATGAACACCACCTCCTCTTTACAGTGAACATGGACTACAGTGATGTAGGGTGGTTATTATGTATCTCCGTGATGGTATGTCCCAGGCTTTAGGTATCACTTGTTGATGAACACCCCCTCCTCTTTACAGTGAACATGGACTACAGTGATGTAGAGTGGTTATGATGTATCTCCGTGATGGTATGTCCCAGGCTTTAGGTATCACTTGTTGATGAACACCCCCTCCTCTTTACAGTGAACATGGACCACAGAGATGTAGGACGGTTATGATGTATCTCCATGATGGTATGTCCCATGCTTTATGTATTACTTGTTGATGGACACCCCCTCCTCTTTACAGTGAACATGGACCACAGTGATGTAGGGTGGTTATTATGTATCTCCGTGATGGTATGTCCCAGGCTTTAGGTATCACTTGTTGATGAACACCTCCTCCTCTTTACAGTGAACATGGACCACAGAGATGTAGGGCGGTTATGATGTATCTTCATAATGGTATGTCCCAGGCTTTAGATATCACTTGTTGATGAACACCACCTCCTCTTTACAGTGAACATGGACCACAGTGATGTAGGGTGGTTATTATGTATCTCCGTGATGATATGTCCCAGGCTTTAGGTATCACTTGTTGATGAACACCCCCTCCTCTTTACAGTGAACATGGACCACAGTGATGTAGGGTGGTATTATGTATCTCCGTGATGGTATGTCCAAGGCTTTAGGTATCACTTGTTGATGAACACCACCTCCTCTTTACAGTGAACATGGACCACAGTGATGTAGGGTGGTTATTATGTATCTCCGTGATGATATGTCCCAGGCTTTAGGTATCACTTGTTGATGAACACCCCCTCCTCTTTACAGTGAACATGGACCACAGTGATGTAGGGTGGTATTATGTATCTCCGTGATGGTATGTCCAAGGCTTTAGGTATCACTTGTTGATGAACACCTCCTCCTCTTTACAGTGAACATGGACCACAGAGATGTAGGGCGGTTATGATGTATCTTCATAATGGTATGTCCCAGGCTTTAGATATCACTTGTTGATGAACACCACCTCCTCTTTACAGTGAACATGGACCACAGTGATGTAGGGTGGTTATTATGTATCTCCGTGATGATATGTCCCAGGCTTTAGGTATCACTTGTTGATGAACACCCCCTCCTCTTTACAGTGAACATGGACCACAGTGATGTAGGGTGGTATTATGTATCTCCGTGATGGTATGTCCAAGGCTTTAGGTATCACTTGTTGATGAACACCCCCTCCTCTTTACAGTGAACATGGACCACAGTGATGTAGGGTGGTATTATGTATCTCCGTGATGGTATGTCCCAGGCTTTAGGTATCACTTGTTGATGAACACCACCTCCTCTTTACAGTGAACATGGACTACAGTGATGTAGGGTGGTATTATGTATCTCCGTGATGGTATGTCCCAGGCTTTAGGTATCACTTGTTGATGAACACCCCCTCCTCTTTACAGTGAACATGGACCACAGTGATGTAGGGTGGTATTATGTATCTCCGTGATGGTATGTCCAAGGCTTTAGGTATCACTTGTTGATGAACACCACCTCCTCTTTACAGTGGTCATGGACTACAGTGATGTAGGGCGGTTATGATGTATCTCCATAATGGTATGTCCCATGCTTTATGTATTACTTGTTGATGGACACCCCCTCCTCTTTACAGTGAACATGGACCACAGTGCCCCTTCCTATTGTCAGTTATACGTTGGTGTGCCCAATTGGTTAGAGACAGAAATTTTTGAGTATATCTATCTCTCCGACTTTAATGACCTAATTTTATCAGCAAGTGTAAGCTGAGAGCAATCATCAATCCATATGTTTGGTGTCTGTTTAATGGTCAGTATACCAAGGTCATTGAATATTGTATTTTCTTCTTTCCAGAACCACTGGCTTTAGAGATATCAATCTTGTGACCATGCATCGTGAATAAGCGGAGAACATTTCAACATGTGACCATGCATCTTGAATAAGCGGAGAACATTTCAACATTGACAATCACACGGAGTGATTGATACGTTGTATGATGGAATTACTTGAAATATCCAACATAGAAACCAGTCTACGCAATCTAACCTCAAATGTTAAAGGCACAGGAAAAACCGCAATGTATTTGAAATTCATCTGGCAAAAAGCATTCCGTCGAAACAGAGAAGATGTAAATAACCAAACCAAACAAGTTCTGTTAAACCATTTATTCTATCGTTTTGGAATTCGTGTCTCTACCTTCAGGGCTTTCATACATGTTTATTTCACTATGGTCTTTCAGATTGAAAATGATGGTAATTTTACTTCTTCTGTATAACAGTTATATTTTTAGCATATTTGTCAACTTCGGGAATGATGGAAAATGATGTTTTGATTCGAATTGTAGCACATATAATAGGCCTACACCTGTGGATGACTCTATGTTGGCCTACTAGAATGATCATACTATTACACTCAATGGTACCGATTACAATACAAACTGCATCCATCTCTTCTGGCGACGACATCCAGTTGCTTTTGGTCAGTTATCGCTCCTAGCAAGAAATAGTTACTACCAGTTGTTTCGAGAAATATTTCGGACACCATGACTGAAAGTGTCTGCGATATTTCCAGATTCAACTCAGAAACTATGATAGTAGTTGACTTACACCTCACTTGGATTAACATTAGCCACATAATTTAAAGTTTAGAAATTATGTATATTCTATGACCTTAACTGTACGCCTTTATTGATGTATGAATATTCCGTGTAGTACTATAGAGAGTGTAGGAGCACGTGCTTCTCGCGTGTCAAAGCACAATGCATCCTGCTACATCAGCGTATTTGAATCCGCTCAAATACCTTGATTTCTTCGGGTCAAATGCCTTGTATGGCTGGCGGCTTGATATTGATATTGATTATTTTTTTAGCAAATGAAATGTGGTTATGCAAGGAGCTTGAAGCTGCTATCTTGAACTCAACGGATAATTTAATCCGGGTGGTGCCGCTGTTGCTGGATGCGTGTCATTGGTTTATTGGCTGGTTAGACAGCTAGCGATACGAGGCTTTTGGCCTGAAGGAGATCAGGGTATTTGATAGGAGCTCAGCGGATTAAAAAACGCTAATGTAGCAGGATGAGCGCGATGCACAAAGTACATATACTGAGCTGAAGAACTTCGTGCGTACGTTAACATCCTGCTACTTAGAGACAAATTTCTGATTTTGAAGGACGAGGGCGATAAATTGAAAGATGTGGTAAGATTAAATCCTTAGATAAAGTAAAACCCCTTTACAGACCGAGTATGTTGTTTTTTGGAGGTTAACATTTACAAAATGAAATAGATATCATTAACCTACGAGGGGTGTCCCATAAGTAGTGAGTCACACCATCAAATAGTTAGTCTGAGCCAACTAACCTGCACGTTCTGCTCATGGAGAATGTGGAAAGCGTGAACTTTATGCATGTTATGATTCAGGTATCACTTGTTGATGAACACCACCTCCTCTTTACAGTGAACATGGACCACAGTGATATCGATGTAAGGCGGTTTTGATGTAACTCCGTGATGGTATGTCCCAGGCTTTAGGTACATCTGCCCTTTCCTTGTGTCAGTTAAACGTTGAGCGCCCAAATGGTTAGAGACAGAGAGAGCGAGCAATATGTGCATCGTTGTGAAACTATACAGTCATGGAAACATTCAATCTGGCAGTGATTAAGAAATACAACTAGGTACTATACACCACAAGAATGTCTCGTCAAGGTGTCTGCACGATGGAAACATTCAATCTGGCAGTGATTAAGAAATACAACTAGTTGCTATCCACCACAAGGATGTCTCGTCAAGGTGTCTGCACGATGGAAACAACGAATGCTCTTGAGGAAAAAAAGCAACGAAGTCTCCAGGGATGTCAGCAACTATTAGATGAATATCGCTCTTATCCAGTCAAGTGGCCACATTTCATATCACGTGACGAAACCTGGTTCCATCCCTTTGATCCCGAGAGGATATGACACAGTATGCAGTGGAATCATGCAACGTCAACCCCCATGGATACTTTACCGCTTTATTTCCCCGACTTGGCCCCTCATGTAGACTCTATATTTTCCCTCGACATACAGCTGCAATCCATTGACGCAGATTTGAGTAATGTGATAACATCATGATTGCCCCTGTTTAGAACATCTAAAGGTTTTGTAACAAAGAATGATTTTATCGTGGATTGCGCATGTTGGGAAAGCGTTAGATAAAAAAGTTAAAAATAACATGTACACGTGATACACGATACAAGGTACATTATAGTTGATTCAAAATAACCCCATGCATGTTGATTTTTGTTTGCTATTACAAGGTTTACTGTTGTAAGAGCTATTTCGATGGCAATATGATAATTGTAGTATTCTATCGTTACTTTTTTCTTCAACATTCAAGCGGATGCATGCATCAAACCCGCTGTGATTTGTTGGAATCATATAGTAAACTAAACGTTACCAATGGTGCCATTTAATCAAACAGTACCGACTGTTGTTGAAACGTATGATGAGGGTTTAGTATAATGTCAGACTAAAGGCGTTAAGTCAAGACAGTGTATGTTGCATGTTATGTAACTAGTATTAATGAATTAAGACATTCAAAATTAAATAATGTCATATTTTGGGGGTTTGGAGATGAGTTGTGGGATAACATATTGTGAGCCTTATCCAAAAAAAGGTTATTCCTTTGTCTTCTAGTTGATGGGTCATGATACCCATTCAGTGGTACCTTTGTCTTCTAGTTCATGAGTCATGATACCCATTCAGTGGTATCTTTGTCTTCTAGTTTATGAGTCATGATACCCACTCAGTGGTACCTTTGTCTTCTAGTTTATGAGTCATGATACCCACTCAGTGGTACCTTTGTCTTCTAGTTTATGAGTCATGATACCCATTCAGTGGTACCTTTGTCTTCTAGTTCATGAGTCATGATACCCATTCAGTGGTATCTTTGTCTTCTAGTTTATGAGTCATGATACCCACTCAGTGGTACCTTTGTCTTCTAGTTCATGGGTCATGATACCCACTCAGTGGTACCTTTGTCTTCTAGTTCATGGGTCATGATACTCACTCAGTGGTACCTTTGTCTTCTAGTTCATGGGTCATGATACCCATTCAGTGGTACCTTTGTCTTCTAGTTGATGAGTCATGATACACATTCAGTGGTACCTTTGTCTTTTAGTTGATGAGTCATGATACACATTCAGTGGTACCTTTGTCTTTTAGTTTATGGGTCATGATACCCACTCAGTGGTACCTTTGTCTTTTAGTTGATGGGTCATGATACCCACTCAGTGGTACCTTTGTCTTCTAGTTCATGGGTCATGATACCCATTCAGTGGTACCTTTGTCTTCTAGTTGATGAGTCATGATACCCATTCAGTGGTACCTTTGTCTTTTAGTTGATGAGTCATGATACACATTCAGTGGTACCTTTGTCTTTTAGTTTATGGGTCATGATACCCACTCAGTGGTACCTTTGTCTTTTAGTTGATGGGTCATGATACCCACTCAGTGGTACCTTTGTCTTCTAGTTCATGGGTCATGATACCCACTCAGTGGTACCTTTGTCTTCTAGTTCATGGGTCATGATACCCACTCAGTGGTACCTTTGTCTTCTAGTTCATGAGTCATGATACCCACTCAGTGGTACCGTTGTCTTCTAGTTGATGGGTCATGATACCCATTCAGTGGTACCTTTGTCTTCTAGTTGATGGGTCATGATACCCACTCAGTGGTACCTTTGTCTTCTAGTTGATGAGTCATGATACCCATTCAGCAGTACCTTTGTCTTCTAGTTCATGGGTCATGATACCCACTCAGTGGTACCTTTGTCTTCTAGTTGATGAGTCATGACACCCATTCAGCGGTACCTTTGTCTTCTAGTTGATGGGTCTTGAACTGCACGAGATCGAGATCAAAAACAGTTTTACCGATTTGACAACAAACAAAATGAAGATAGTTTTTATGGAAGGGGATGTGTGCCAAAAATGAAATCATGTAAACTCGTAATTCGCAAGTTGTAACATGTTGTTCTCAACCATGCACTTCTCGAAAAGACAAGTCCAAGTCTGCAAACCTAACATTTCATTCCTGTAAAAATCAACTTTCTGTTTTCAACTTTACAAAGTTCAAATGTAATTCTAGAAATGTTAAGTCGAAACTCATTTTTGTATTTCAAATACGAGGGATATACACATTTAGCAATGCTACAAATTACGTTTTACAATTGGTGAATGAAAAATGAAGAGTTGTAAAATCACCCTTTGGAAACAGACTTTTGCATCTGGAGTTTTACATGAGTTGCATGGTTATGATTGCAATGTTCCGAAATACATCTGTACACGATTTCGCATTGACCATATTTGGAAGTTTAACGAAGTCTGCCGATGATTTCCGAAGATGATCGGTATTTAACAACAACGAGACCTCCCTGATCCAAGCTCCATGCAACGCTTTGCAAGCTTTCCGGATAGTGTTGAGCTGAGTCCGCCACAATGCGCGGAGCTTGGGCATGCGACCATCACCTTTTGTCAAAGTTCTTAGTCAATTATTGATCTAGATAATTAGTTTCTACTGTTTTCGTAAGGGTTACACGAGGTTTATCTCACGAAAGAATATTATGAACTTTAATTCTGGGTTAGACTTTACTGGACACTAAATCTCTGCACAACTTACTGCATCGAGATGATTCACTATATAAAAATATCGTTTTATATATTTAGGTTGGGTTTAAAAAAAACTCACCAACTTACGAGACTTGATTTAATAATTTAATTTAATAATGAAACAACGGCATACTTGTCTCGCAAAGACAAATAGCGGTAGAAAAAATATATCTATATTGTACACCTACGTTACCCTTAAAACACGGGCATGTTATTCTTTCAAATTAATAGTCAGAAAAATAACTACGCAACGTAAAGTAAGGGGAAAGTTCCAAAATCATTGAAAAGAATATTTTTTCTTTTGTTAGTCTTTCGTTCGGTCGTTTAACCAATAAATATTGTTTCGTTAAAAGAAGCATTTATTTAATACCGTTTAAAGTCATGTTTTAAAGCTATGAACGTTCTAAACCAGACGGTTTTTTTAACAGTTTGAACAAATTTGATTGAAGAACATGTCAAAATCAAATGACTGGCATTTCATGTGGCATGTTATTTTTAACTCTCCGCCCGATCAACAGTTATTATGGTATGTTCCCAATGTGCCTACAGCCCAGTTTGCCTACACTGCTATCAAAACAAACCCATGCATGAGTGATTTGTGTATCGGGTTCCTCCAACCTATGTTTGATAATGGACTCTTCCACTTGATCCATTTGAAGTAAGTAAAACGAAATTTGTTTGAGAGAAGTTTGATAATGACAATAACAAATTTTACTCCACATGACATTTCACGCTTTTTTATTTGATGAAGTTTGATATTTATTTAATAAAAAAATTTATTCCTATCATACATGTGGTTTTACACATGTCACACTGCTTGGCTGTACTGATGTAACTAGAGTAACTATGTTACGACAAAGTCCCTTGCATCCTCTGACGACGCACTTCCAGTGTTGTTTAAACATATTTATTACATGCTCAACAGAACTTATGTGAAGACCGCTCGAACAACAAATATGCAAATATGCATGGTGAAACGCATTTGTGACAATTGCAGTCAATAACATAATAAGAGCATTTAAGCAAAATGTTTGGATTAGTTTATGAATTTGCAAATTGATTTTAATATTTCAGATCCTGTTACAATGGTTAGAGAAGGAGGTCCATATAAAATCATTTCTAGTGGAAATTTTTGTGTGTATTTATCAAAAACATTCTCCCTTAACATTTATTGATAATGCTTTACCTTGAAAGAAAAAGCCCTCTACTCAGATTCTTTAACAGGTAACAGAGAGCAGGTTGAATAATTTCATAACAATTGTGGTCTTAGACGCAATGCAAGTGCGTATATAGCCAACATCCAGACGTAGCCAAAGCAATAGGTATACAAGACATGCTTAACCGAAGAAGCATATGTATGACGATTAGCAATATCTAAAGAATACATCATTTCATATGCTTTCAGCGGGTAACGATGAGCAGACATGCGAATAACTCTAACTTACAAATAACTGGGATCAACTGTTGACTTACGGGTCAAACCCATTTTCCGAGAAGGGGGTGTTTTTTCAGTCCCCAAAGTGAATACATGTACACATTTTTTGTAGGCACATTGGGATGTAGGCGCATTGGGATGTAGGCACATTGGCACCAAACCGTTATTATAGGGTTGTCTTATAAGCGAACGGTCTATCAATTTTTGCCTGGTCTGACAGGCCGCCAGAAAACATCAGCTCATTGTTCGATATATAGGCTATTTTGCCCATTTTTAAGTCGAAAAGCACTTGCAAATTCAGATATCAGATACAATTTAAATCAAAATACCTTGTTATCATCAAGATGTTAAAATTCTAACAATTATTTGAAATACAAGATTATACATTTCCATACGTATAACTTAGGGGTGTACAACTTAGATTTCTCGCAACAAAAACACGACTATTTAATCGTAATTGATAGTTAATTATCGATTCACGTAGTGTATATCTTGAATTTTATCCAGGGTGTTTCAGGCCCGTAGGGTAAAAAACAACTTTTTTCTCTTTATTTCAATGTTTGTGTGAAAAATAGAATATCATAAGTTTCATGCGCCATCTGACAAGGCACTAATGACTTTGTGATTACAAAACAATAAACATGTACTTTGAAAAAATGATACTTTTCAGTTTTGTAAAAAAAATTATGCTACGAAATTGATTAAGTATTTTGAACTATTGAAATCGGCCCTCGAAAAGTTAATATGCGTTGACTACGTCACAACATCTGAGGGGCTCGAAAAGAGTTCGGAAATTTTCTTACAATAAACACGGGTATATTTTAGAGAATGACGTATTCACGAATTTTTTTTGGGATAATGGTCAGATAAGAATTAATTGCAAATGATATTTGTTCTATTACAATTGTTGCTATTTGCCTTAGGGGTCCAAAAACACCGTACGCGAGTTACTGAGAACTTTACAAAAGGTGACGGCATGCCCAAGCTCCGCGCATTGTGGTGGACTCAACTCAACACTATCTGGAAAGCTTGCACAGCGTTGCATGGAGCTTGGATCAGGGAGGTCTCGTTGTTGTCAAATACCGATCATCTTCGGAAATCATCGGCAGTCTTCGTTAAACTTCCAAATATGGTCAATGCGAAATCGTGTACAGATGTATTTCGGAACATCGCAACCATAACCATGCAACTCATGTAAAACTCCAGATGCAAAAGTCTGTTTCCAAAGGGTGATTTTACAACTCTTCATTTTTCATTCACCAATTGTAAAACGTAATTTGTAGCATTGCTAAATGTGTATATCCCTCGTATTTGAAATACAAAAATGAGTTTCGACTTTAACATTTCTAGAATTACATTTAAACTTTGTAAAGTTGAGAACAGAAAGTTGAGTTTTACAGGAATGAAATGTTAGGTTTGCAGACTTGGACTTGTCTTTTCGAGAATTGCATGGTTGAGAACAACATGTTACAACTTGCGAATTACGAGTTTACAGGATTTCTTTTTTGGCACACATCCCCTTCCATAAGTTTTACTGTATAGAAATGCAAGTTTATTTGTAAGCATATGATCAATGTATCAATGACAAACTCCCAATCGGATAAAATAGAGGCTCACTCCTACACGATTTACTATCTGAGTTTGAAGGCTACCATTTGAATTAATAGATTAGTCACATGCAATGAATCGTCACCAAACATAGTGTCATAATCTACTGATCAAAAGGATTTCAATATTCTAATGATTTTCGTTAATCACAAAAACGTAACATTTAGGGACAAACGTCTATAACACATCCATGTTGCGTACTACAATATATCTATTTCTTACCGCGAATATTGTCAAAGTGCTTACATCATGCAAAACAAAACCACCAAGTTATACAAATTACAGTCCTGCACGCCACGTCCATATTTTAGGACTAGCACAATGAAATTAACTCATCTTAGTCTTGATCAAACAAATCTTAAAATTCCAGTCTGCTACAATTACTGGTTTTGAAAGGAGGTTCAACGTTCAGCTTCCTACGCCGACTGGTTTTAGAGAAGAGGTTGGTTAAAGATTTTAGAGATAATGCGCTTATTCTTGTGTGGTCAGGACCAAATCTACAGTTTTAGTTTCAATATTACAAATATGTGTATTTTGTACATTTCAGCTTCTTACGCCCACTTTTAATTTCTCAGAGTTAGTCTGTTAAAGGTTTATAGGGTAATGACTTCAACTGTCATATTTTTGGGGGATTAGGACCACATCTACAAATTTATGTCTTCATATTACAAATATGAAATAGGAAGCTAGGTGGGGTCGGGACTTAAACTACAAACTGCACTCCTAGTCGAAAATGTGAAAAGTTAAAAGACGACCGTACATGCCATAAGCCCGTAAGCTTTCTGATAAATGGCGAGCATGCAGCACGTGCAGGTCGCTATATTGTACAAGATAAAACTAAACACAGGATAAGATAGTTATAACAGATTCATACGCATATTAAACACATTTTAGATGTACAAAATCGTAAGTATAACATGTATAATCCAGGCAATTTTGGACATTGTACAACACCCTTAAAGGCACTAGTGCACGCTTTTACTGTTTAAATTGGCTATTTCAAGGTTTAGGAGGACTTATGCATTCACTTAAGCTTGATATCGATGCAATGAAATACTTAAAATTCTTTACAATTGACCTGCAATCAACAATGAAAAAATTTAGACAGCCGCTGTCGGCTTGGACATAAAACAAATCTAAGGTTAGCTGTGCACAAAACGGATAAATTATAGACAGTTGAAAGCAGCTGAACTATTATTATGTGCAGCTGTTGAATTTACCTAAACTCTGAACTGAGAACAAATAATGAATTATGTTTTATGAAAGCAATGTTGTAAATAAACCCATTTAATAACACAGCATTAGTCTGGCTATTAGATTGACCAAAGCGGCTGCCGTTTCCGCTTTTTTGGTTATAAGCAAAATCTTAATATTTCCGATATCGTAGTTCATGCGGATTTATTGTAAGGTAACATTAAATACTTCCGGTCTTTAAAAATCAACTTTACTACCTGAATACGTAAATATTCGTTAAATAACTTACGAGGTAGATTACTTGAGTGAGGATCTTGAATAATATCGAGAGATATGCAGTATCTGTGCATTCGTTGTGTTAAAGAAATATTGGTGTGCACTAGTGCGTTTAAAGTCATAGCCTTATTTTTGTAAGGCAACTAAACTGAACTAATTATTCTTCACGAACAAAACCTGATCATTAACACAAATATTTCCTGTCGCGTTTGCAAAGATTTTCATGTTTATGCCCGTTTTACAGTTTTGGATGATGAAGTAGCTTATTGGCGTAAGCCGTTTCAGACCGATGAGGTACTGAATCAAGTGCAATCCCATCGCGAGTGCGAAACACCGGAAATCTAGTAATTGTAGCGCCGATACTTATGACAGACGCATTCTTAATTGAGTTAAACACCTTTTTGTTATTTCAGTATTTGAAAAAGGGTAAGCTATTAGCTCTTTAAATTGGATATTCAGCTGGGAAATTTTATGTGTTCTTCGTCACGACCTTAGCGAAATGACGTGGTAAGGACTAACGCTCGCAAAACACGTAATATTATAGGGTAGGGTAGTTTGAACTTAACTATTGAGGGCTAGAATGCCTGCAGAGTTCTGAAAATTATTGTAAACGTCAGGGGGAAAATTTCTGTGAGTGGTGAACTATTTGTCTGGCATGCATTACAATTTGCCTTGTAAAAATGAGACAATGACTTTAACAACCTACAGAAAATATATATACTTTGTGTCTATTGAGTTAAAGCTCGGAATTTATCACAATAATCTACTCAGGACAGATAAACATCTTGTTGATTATTCTTATAGTTCACGCTCTCAATAACCTAATTTAAAACAATCTAAATTTCAAGTATACATAGAACTTCAATGACGGATAACAAAGTTCGATTTCACATAAATCTCAGCTATATAACATTCAGTTTGATTCAGTTGACAAAACGAATATGAGCAAATATTTAGCAAATATGACGAAGTAAATGCAACTCACTTTACATCTAAAAGATGTTATTTCAAAATCTCAATTCACAATAGCGAGGCCTGATAGAAGTGTGGGTAAACTGTTCGTGCTGTCAGTGCTAGATGTGTGGGTTGGAAGCCTGCATTTTTTGCGTTTTATCCCTGTATAAAATGTAAAATATGTTTGATAAATCAATAGCATGTATTTTTCAGTTAAGATGTCATGCACGGTAATCTTGAACATTGTTTATATCAGAATGACCACTCGGTGTCCGCAGTCTGACGAACTTCTCGACCGAACAACTAATCTCGCAATTCATTTCAAATACGTCTACTTACAAGAATCTTATATTTTCGGGCAGTTGAAAAGTCTCTATACATATATGCAAGCAAAAACAACAGGGTTCAGTCTACTATGAGTCAGAAAGTTTAGCATCATTATAAGAAACTGTCGTTGTTGCTAGGTTTTCAGATCTAAGAAGATTCAAATATGTATGGATATAGAGCTTTATAAATACTCATTATTATTATCATTATTGTTATCATCAATATTATTATTGTTATTATTACTCAATACCATACTTTGTCAGTTGCCTCGTCTATGTCAAATGACCGTCTCTTACTTTATTTCAGTGAATTAAACGCTGATAAAGTTCATTAGCTTTGTATTAAACAGTCTTGTCTGTTTTTTTCCGTTAGAAGATGTTTTTTGAGCTAATTTATTTGTTATGATCACGTTGCTCACGAATCTTTGTTCAAGGGTTTTATATGTTGTTTTCCGACACAGAGGAATCTAAAGAAACAAAACTGAATATACATTTCTTTCCTTAAAACATACTTTTAACAAAACTTTTCTAGCTTTAATGCATATAAATTTATATAATATTTTCCAATTTTATATCAACTGAGGATGAAACTTATTTACTTAAAAAAGAAACCAATGGTATCATATCTGTATTAAGTGTTTTAATGAGGTCATATTCTCAATAATTTTATTACATTTATACTCATAAATATATGTTTGAAGGCGCACATTTTTATTTACTTAGTCGTTTAACTCTCGTGTTCTTTCGTCTTTTCTTGAGAAAATATGTTTAACAAAATAGCTATCCCCATTTCGGTTAAAGTTTGTAACTTTTCAAGGCGTCTGCTTCTTTAAAAATCGCTGCCGCCAATAGAATTTCTGGCTGTGTTCGAATCTAAAAACAGTCAAACTAGAATTCTACCATGACATTTAAAAATCCTTGTTTTTGATTGGTTTATTTCATCGTCGAATCTACGTTCGAACATAAATTTTAGATAGCCGATTAACCGCGTTTGAATACATCTGCCTCAAGGCTCTATGCAAAGAGAGACGCAACAACACTGTGCGGAGTTCGACGCTCTACCGCTAAACATTATGAAAACGTGCTTTTGATAGCCTTCTGTTACCAATTATCATTAGGCATACATACTTCTTAACGCTTATATAAACAGTATACTACTCAATCACATGATTTGTTTGCATTAATGTGGAAAACGTTTGATTTCAAGCCGCGATGACTGGATCAGACTCGGCCACGATAGTTTTCATTCTAACACTGTGACGTCATGGGCTTGTGCGGTGTGACATGACGTCACAAGACTGATCACGTGATCAGCTTAAGGAATTCGGTATCGGCCATTTTGTTTGAGGTGATTCAGTACTTTTTGGAAGTCAAATTCTCATGTTTTATGCTGGTGCAATGAGTTTCAAGAAAAACTCAATGCTCTGACTTGTTAACTTGACAATTATTTTATTTTTAACGTTCCCTACTCTATGTTTTCACTTCAATAATAGTTTAGGTGTTACCCATTCTACCTATTTCAAATGGAAATGCCTTTGACCGCGTCACACCTAAACTTTCGCGACGTCAAAGAAATGTAATTTAAAAGTTTATTAACTCGTCATGGTAGAATGGAGATAAACCAATTGTGTTTTAAATTTTTTGTGATTCGAACGTAGATTCGAAACCTGTTGATTTTAAATTCGAAGCCTCACGCTACGCGTTCGGCTCCGAATGAAATCAACAGGTTTCGAATCTACGTTCGAATCACAAAAAATTAAAAACACAATAGGTTTATCCCCTAATTCTACCATGACATTTAAAAATCCTTGTTTTTGATTGGTTTATTTCATCGTCGAATCTACGTTCGAACATAAATTTTAGATAGCCGATTAACCGCGTTTGAATACATCTGCCTCAAGGCTCTATGCAAAGAGAGACGCAACAACACTGTGCGGAGTTCGACGCTCTACCGCTAAACATTATGAAAACGTGCTTTTGATAGCCTTCTGTTACCAATTATCATTAGGCATACATACTTCTTAACGCTTATATAAACAGTATACTACTCAATCACATGATTTGTTTGCATTAATGTGGAAAACGTTTGATTTCAAGCTACGCGTTCGGCTCCGAATGAAATCAACAGGTTTCGAATCTACGTTCGAATCACAAAAAATTAAAAACACAATAGGTTTATCCCCTAAATGCAGGAAGGAGGGGGCATTGAAAAGCGCGGGAAAACGAGTTAAGCAATCATTAGATATATGACACGCACACTACAAACAAGTCTCGCAGGGAAAGATTAATTATGACCAGGCGCACTTTGAACTGAACTCATGATCGGAATTACCAAGATCCGCTTTACTGCTTAACACTAAGAAAAGCTGCTGGAAATCACCACAAATGTATCAAGTTTCATTCGAATACGATGACGTCCTGATCACGAGCAGATGTGACGTCACAATGCGTTATGAACACGGTAAAGTGAGCGGGAAACTTTACTGTAGCATTACGAACATTGATATGTCAGATCTCTTAGATTTGTAATTTTTCCGGCCTTTCGAACAAGTAGGCCTAAGTAATAAAACACCATCTATATAGGGATAGAGAACGTCAGATAATCGTGGAAATAGATAAAACTAATAATTATCCAATGCTTGAAATACACGCCTTGCTTTCAGTCAATGGATAGCTTTCATAAACATGACAAACAAAATCTTGAAATAATTCTCTTATAATTTCTAGTGTGTTCACATTTCACATTTCACATCAATGTTGCATTGAAAAAATTTGATGTTTTAAATTAAATTAAAGTACATCTAGATGTATAAATTGTCATTGAAATTAGAAAATGGGTCTTGTTTTCCCTGATATATTATGACAAACATAATGACAATATTTCAAACAGATACTTCACACGTTTATTTGTTGAGAGAGTTATAATTTAGCGTTGTCGCCTTTGAACATATTATAACATAGGTCACCATGGATTACTTTACAAACTATCATCTTATATTCTTATCAAAATATGGTAAATGGCATCTTAAATTCATCTCTGATAATCTTATGGTCATTGTTGATAATTTCATGTCAAATTTTTAAAGAAACTTTTCACGGGTTGTTTGAAAAGTAGGTTTTGATCTGTGTCGGCCACTTTCATATTACAAGATCTTGCCACGACTCAAAATGTTAAACAATGTTTAAAAGTATGCAAATGTGGTCTTGTTTTTCATATTATGTTATAACAAATATATTTATAACACTTTGAAACAAATATTGGACAACTTTTTAACAAATCGTCAGTTTGTTACAGAGAGGAGAATGTCGCCTTTTATGGCCGCTTCACTCAACAAGTTCACGGACAGACATTCTCAGCGATTAGAATTGAGATTTTATTTGTTTAATTTGATTTAAAAATGTACAAATGTATATTTGTTCTTCATATTATATCAAAAGAAAGACAATGAAAGTATTTTCAAGCAAATATCTCTTACTTTTTTAAACATTTGTTCATTCAACATTCTAGCTAACAGGTTGGGTTTTTCCCAAGATTAAAAATAGACAACTGTGACATTCTAATCCAGGAGAAACAAAAATACAATTATAACTTGCTTATTTGTCTAACTAAAACCTTTATTTTTATTTACAAATATACAAAATATACAAACAATATCAACTAACTTTGTTCAGTCTGACAAGGCCTGCTGAATGAGATGTATTTTCCTGTCAGTGACGCAGATCTCGCGGCCACTGATCAGTCTCATTCTTGTAGCATAGAAGTTGTTGTTTGGATAAACGTGAAACATGGGGAAAACCTCTTCTTTCATCTGCAGATCTACTTTACACAAGAGTTGCTCCCTCTCCACGTCTATGAACCCCACCCTCCCCCTCCCCACACCCAGCACCAGCCCGAAGGTGAGGGTCAACTCTACACCAGGTGTGGGGCGAGACAGAGAGACACACTCACCAACCTGATGTCTCTCACTGTCCTCCTGATCTCTCCTCCACACCTGGATACAGAGACGGTCGCGGTGATGGCGACAGGTGTCCGTCACAGACACACAGACGGAGTGGGGGAGATCAGAAACATAGAACCCCTCGTCCATGTTCCTCCTCCCGTTCATCCCCATCTCCAGCTGTAACACGCCTTTCCCCCACCATGTCAGTGTGGAGCTGGTCTCCCAGTAGGAGGGGGGAGTAGTGAGAGGGGAGGGGGAGGGAGGGACGGGGACGGGACTGCTACAAGTCCCCCTGAACTCCGAGAACTGACCCGGACTCTTTCTGTCTCCACTTTGCTCCAAGTTTGTCAGGACTCGACCGAAGTCTTCAACTTGTAGCCACTTGTGTACTCTCTCTGAGTTGAGGATCATCGCCCGGCCTGAAATATACAAGTTTATTGTTATTAAACATATACAAATGACATCTTAAAATCTTTATTTTTGTATTTTAAACATTTTGATGTAAGAATAATTGGTAATTGTCTGGATTTTTTAAAACTTTGTTTAACCGCTCGAACTAACAACTTGTTAACATTTTTGGAGCTTAGTGTCGACTTTATTAACAAAATATATCATCAAAACATAAACAAATGGCATCTTAAAATATTTATTTTTACATTCCAAACATTTTGATGATAAAATATTTCATAATTGCTTAAAAAAATTAAAATTTTGTTTAACCGCTCAAACTAAGAACATGGCTGACATTTTTCTAGAGCTGATTATCATAAAAATAAAAAAGATTTGTTATCAAAACTTATACAAATGGGATCTCAAAATGTTTATTTCAATGTTTGGAATAATTTTATAAGAAAATTATCGATCTTTGTGACAAAAAATATAAACTTTGTTTCACTCGGCAATACACAATAAATCTACAGTTGATTTTACCGACAGCCGGTTTTCAAAATGGATCAGTTTTCTTTGAGCGCAGGACAAACTGTCGTTATAAAAACTTATACAAATGGCATCTTAAAATGTTTATTTTACTATTTCAAATACTTTGAAGAACAAATATTTGATAATTGCGAAAATAAATTAAAACTTTGTTTGGCGCTCAAACTGACGGATAATTCATCTGCTTTCTCAGAGCTGAGAGTCGCGGTCTGTAAATACCAGTAATTGTTGTAATTTGTTGTCTGAATATGTACAAATGGTATCTTAAAATGTTTATTTCACTTTTTTAAATAATTTGATGAAGAAATATTTAATATCTGGATTTCTTTTTAAAATGTTTGTTTACCGCTTAAACTGACAAATTAGCTCCTTTTCGAAAGCTTATTGTCCTGTTATAAACACGTCTTGTTATCCAAACATAAACAACTTGAAATGTTCACTTCACCACTATATATTATAAACATCACTGGGGCAAAAACTTTGTTTCATTCTCTAATTTCCAATTGGCTTTGTTTTGCCGACAGCTTCTTTTTTAAAATGAATTCTGACGTTTCCGACATATAAAACAATCACTGCATACCTATTATATTAAAATGATAACTAAGAATTCATATTTTAAAAAATAGAATAGAGTTGAAATAAAATATATGAAATGTATGAAAGTTGTTACAATTATTCACAACTTTTTTCTGATCATTTTTATAGATCTGACTGTCCTGTAAATTAAACTTACCAACATATATGAATGCTATTTTAAATATTGACTTTATTATTTACAATATATATTTTTAAAATATGGGATATTTGCAAAAAATTTGACACTTAAACTTATTAATAATTCAGCTTTTTTCAGAGTGTCAATTTCGAATATCTTTGTTTCCAAATTTCAAATAACTCATACACGATATCTTAGGGCTTTAAATGAAGTCAATATTTTCTTCAAATAGATACAAAGGGCATTTCAAAATGTGGATTTCAAGATTTCAAGACTGTTTTGATGAGAAATTCATCAATAATTGTGACAAAAAACGTAAACTTTGTTTCACTCTCTAACATTTGCAGTTGATTTGCCGCCTCCGACGCTTCTCAAAATAGATAAGTTTTCAAGATTAAACAAATTGTTTGTAATTTGTACACAAATAAATGACATCTTCAGTTTATGCTTCACTTTGCTGAAATATATTGACAATGTTATATTTGATAATTGCAAATTCTTTCTAAACCTGTGTATAACTGTCAAACAATAAACGTAACACAAATTAACTCAATTTCAAGAGCAAAGTAAACTCCGTCCGTTTGTTTTCCCCCCGAATTTATACCAATGTCACCTTGAAACGTACTGTATATTTCAAAAGTTCAAAATAATACACCATATCAAAATTATTATTCATCGCCACAAAACTTTGCTTACGGGTCACTTGACAATTCAGTTGACTTTGACGACAGCTGTTATTTTCAATAAATGAGTTTTCATTAACCCTATACTGCTTAAAGTTATGTAGACGACTCTACGCGTCCCGAGGTTACCAAAATGTTGGCAATATGATTGTTTTAAAACATCAATTTTCAGTATATTATTATTCATTTCATTAGATAAACATTTGAATGTAAGTAGTGTATCTATCGAAATTTTGCTAAGATATACAAATAATAGATCCATATAAGAAACTGGCAAAATATTTGTTTCAACATCAATGTTGACTCTCAGGTTGAAATATAGGAAGCGCCAAAATATCTTAAACTGTATTCATAAACTAAGAGAAACAACCAGACAATTAAATAATTTAAGAATTAAATTATGTTGAATATTGGTACATTTTAAGTGAATTTCTAAGTAAATGTTGATTTACTGATAATATATCAAATGACATTGGTTCGATCAGTTTTGATCAGATTTGACCATTGTTCGGACACTTTTTACATTTTCCTTTATAAGGACTAGTAATGCTTTGATTTAACCATTTAAAGTACACGAAACATTGAATAACATACGACTAAAACATTAACAAAGTGATTGATTATTAACACATACGGTTGAGCGCTCAGGGCGTTTTAGCGCCAAATGTCTACAAATAAAAGGTGACCGTGACGTAATAATTCTGTTATGACGCATGCGGCAGTGTTTGGAGAACTTAACATCGGAAAGCATTCTCTGTACAGATGACAAACTATTTCATGTTTCCTAAAAACTTTGATATTCTTGTACATGGACTACTCACTACATGTATTGGGATGTCTGATATTTTAAATGAAGATTGGTCAATAAGAAACATTATTTTCGGATAATTGACAAACAATTCTGCATTTTAAGATGGAAATCCAAAACAAATCTTGCTTTAAGATAGTTTTGGTTTGCTGACATTTACTTTCAACAGATTATCTTTTTATCTTAACATTTTTTACGTGCAGCTGTTGAATTTACCTAAACTCTGAACTGAGAATAAAGAATGAATTATGCGTTATGAAAGCAATGTTGTAAATAAAGCGTTTTAATAACATAGCATTAGCATTGCTATTGGATTGACCAAAGCGGCTGCCGTTTCCGCCTTTTTGGTTATAAGCAAAATCTTAATATTTCCGATATCGTAGTTCACGCGGATTTATTGTAACGTAACATTAAATACTTCCGGTCTTTAAAAATCCACTTAACTACCTGAATACGTAAATATTCGTTAAATAACTTAAGGGGTAGATTACTTGAGTGAGGATCTTGAATAAAATCGAGAGATATGCAGTATCTGTTCATTCGTTGTGTTAACAAACTATTGGTGTGCACTAGTGCGTTTAAGTGTAAAATTTGTCATTCCTCTATGTCCTTACTTCAAATGATTAAAAGGTATTCACACAAATGTGGAATTTGCTTGTTACATGATTATTCCATTAACAACTATACGGATGATCAGGTTTAGTAATGAGATGTTTAGACTATCTTAAGATAATATATTTGGCATGAACTAATGATTATTGGGGAAAATAACATAAATAGGCAGCTAAACACCCTTGATCGACTTGTCGCCAAACTGAAACTGACACTGGTCACGGTAAGTAGACAGTCAAATTGCCGCGAAGACTTTGCAAATTATACGGTGATACCCCAATAGTCAGACGAAGGTTCCATTTTCTTGATGGGTAACAGCCTCTGTAAATCTATTTAAATTAAGTGTCTGACAAGTGAGGTGTCTGACAAATGAGGCGCACCCAATTCTACATCCTTGGAAAGAGTTGAAAAAGTTGTTAAAGTAATAGATACATGATGACACAAGGGGTGTATACGAAATATCAGCGAGCTATCATCTCACGCCGAATCAGAAGGTCGGAAATAACTGTTGGTGATAAATTCGTGACGTAGTAATTGACTTTTCTTGATACATGATTTATCATTGCGTAAAGATCAAAAGGAAATAAGCCGCCCATTGGATAAACGGTAGGTGGACAGTTAATGCTTTTACAATCGACAGCTATAATGAACATTTATTTTCATATCATTTGAATCGACCTTAGACCTTAGTGTTCCATGACAAATCAAGCGATCAGATTTCTGAACGATAATTACTTCATTTGAATTTTCTAAATCATCTTTCGAAAAACGTGCTACTGCCCCTTTGTTCATGAGATGGACAACACATCTCAACTCAGATTTGTGTCACAGATCAATTGAAAGTGTTTCGTGACGCAGGTGAATTCCTGTATTCAGTTTTTACTTTAAACCTGTTTGTTTAACACTATAAATGCGTTTTATGACGAGTTGGATATTTGTGTCAAAAAGAGTCAAATGTCGGGATATTTTTTAGTTGTTGTCTCTGGCCACTGAACGGCGTCATTTCCTTTGATCTCTGGCTACAAGCCTGAGTGTGCAACAATGTTGAAATATATCCCAAGGTCGTCGGCCACATGTTGCTAGCTCCGTTTTAAACTTCCTTCATGATTATGGAATGAGAACGATGACAATAAGTGTTGCTTGTCATATTTGTGACGTAATAGATATCAGCCGAGTTTTCAATAAATATCATTTACCATTACGAAAAGATCAAAGTGACAAAAGCTGCCCAACAATATTTTTAAAAACATTTTGTTTTAATCCGACACTCGGATCCCCTGGTCCGTATCAGTTCTGAGGTGGCCGTTAATTACCAGAGGATGCAATATATAATGAATATTTAGTATCAACCTTTCTGTAGTGCATTTGTCAAAGTGTTTTCGAGTGAAGATTAGTTCAGTTGATCCCGTCGTTAAAATATCAATCTAATTTGATTTAGAGTCGCGACTTGGGTCCGACTTCCAGTGTCATACTCATGCAATGATCGGTTTTCAAAGTGAAGTTTTAAGTCATCAGTCCATACATTTCTTACCTACAATTTGCATAGACTAAGAAATATATTTTTTTGACAAACACGAGTGAATGTTTCAGTGATTGAGTGCGTGAGGACAATGTTTTAGCAACTTATAATTAACATTTGTATTTAATCATCGTCTTTTCCTAGGCAAAAATTTGAATTTGTCAATAACTTGATGGCAGATTTATTTGAGTGTAGTACCTTTATACCACATGCCGATTTGAAGTTTGAAGTTGAACACTGTATTCAGATATATACATCTATTTGTTAAAGGTTAATTATTTTGATTGTTATAGGTGGTGAGATGATTTGAGGTTAATGCTGCTTTCAAGAGTATATCTTATATTACGGCTGCTAGTATCATTGCAGGGAGAAAGGCTGCAACACCATTGGGCAATGCATTGCTGTGATACATGCGGGCATCGGTTTAAACTAGCCTGCCCTAAAATACACCAAACCTTGCTGCGTGTAGAACAGTTCTCTACTGCAGATAAAGTTGCCAAGGCCATTGAGATTTTTTTTATTTGAAAAAAACCATGTAACCTATGTGTAAACTGTTGTATTTATCTACTATAAATCTTGTCAGCTCAAATTATTCATTGAGTTAAATAAAGTTAGCTATAAAATGCATTGCCACACGTTAGGTCATTACTCCAATAACTTATTTCATCACAAAAGGGCACATCTCAGGTTCTGTTTGACGGATTTCTGTACAGTAAGAACAAGGTAAGGCAGACATGCACACACTGGCGATGTGTCTTTACAGCATGCCCTGTCAAGTGCAAATGAGAGATTGTTTTATATTACTTGGTAAGCGACAAAAAAGTTAATACAAATGGAAAAATCAAATAGTGGGAAGGTACGGCTTTAACTGTGTTTATATTGGTACAGAAAACCTAGACTGTTTCCAAAGTTTAAATTTTATTTCAACGAATTGTAATTGCTTTCATTTTTAATTCAACTTAAAATTGCTAAATAAATCAGACAATTGATCAGTTATACCTACGACATTGTTGGGTTCATCGTTTTTTTAAGAAGTAGCCAGATGCTAATGTGTCAAAACCACATGTCATGTTCAATGCTGAAATCTGTGAAACTGCAAAATTTTAAAGAATAAATGAATAGAATTTTTTTTAACTTTGTGTTTATATTACTTTGTGGAGTTTGAATCGCAATTGGCCAACTAAAAGAAATTTATTTTCATAACATAAACTTTAAATTTTAATAACTATGTTGATGGAAAGTGAATATTTTGAAATAAACCGATTTATGACTTTAGGTGCTTATTTTGTATATAATTCAAATTAATATTTTGCATGTAATTGCAAACATGTTATTATATAAATTCCTTAGAAAGAAATACAACAAAGAAAATTAAAAGATGCCAGTTGAAAAGTTGATTTTCTTAAAGAATTAAAAAAATTGAAAAGTCAGACAAACTTTCTAGCAAAGAAAAACATTATGGTTATTAAGTTCAAAGTTTTAAGTCTAAATGTTAATAAGAAATGGTTATAAATTCATATTTGTATCTTTCAGCAATATTTAGATATATATTTTTAAGTTAAAATTGATTTTTTAAAATTTCAGCTGAATGTAAAATCATATTATTAATCGAGTTAGAACTTAAGTCGTTATAATAACATACATTGTTCTATGTGAAAAAAACACGATCGAAGAATAAAAGGAAAGTAGGCCTAACTCTTCCTCGAATGAAGTTACCTAGAGCAAGGTTATAGTTAAAGGGAGACAACCCGACTTGTTCTATTGTGAAATACAAATAAATCATACACTTTTATTCGGGTCATTAAAAATATAGATCAGTCAATAATGTAACTTAGTTTTCCATGGAATGATTTTCAAATTTTAAAGTGCATTCCTCAACTTTATTTATCAAAAGAATTTTCGAAAAATTTAGATAATCATTTAGCAATCATCCGAGGATTTCAACGGTCCATGATGATTTCTCCTCAAGGCAAGTTATAAATGAAACTTTTTATTGCAAAAAGTGTATTTTACCCCAAATAATGTTCATTTATTAGTTCTAACTTTTCTTAGATTTGAAGTCTGTTAGTAATTCAAGTGGAGGCAATAGGATTTCAGTATCTTAGTTCAAATTCAACCATACTGAAAAACCAAATCTGTTAGTAATTCAAGTGGAGGCAATATTATTTCAGGCCTGTGATACAGTATCTTAGTTCAAATTCAACCATACTGAGGCTTTCTGTTTTCGAAACATAAGCTCAGTATAGTTTAACAATATTTCAATCATGTTACATTTACCTCGGCAATAATCATCACTGATGTAATTTAATTGTGGAACTCACTTTAAAAAGTAACTCAATTTGCCCTTAGATCAAATAACTTTAGTTAAAAGTTGGTTCCAATTTATGCACCTATAAGCTTTAATGATTTCTTTAATTAAAATCTATTTACCTGGATAGATAAAAGGTTATTTCTATTTAGCAATGTAGGAATTCCAACACCATGAATAATATCATTAATGTTGATAACAATATTTAATTTATTCCTATATTAATTTCCAAATGTCATGTAGATTTTTTAATTAGATCTTGTGGTTATTTTTGACATCTTACTTAAATAATCATATTTGTCAATTTTGTTTTGAAATATGATAATGAAAGTAGACGCTAGTATGATAAGATTATATTACTTACTGTCAGTATTTGAAGACAGTGAACATTGTTAAAAGGACATTGAGTTGTTATTGTGATTTGTACTGAACTTTGCCTTGATGAGGCTGAGAGACCAATGGCTGAGTTTTACATTAGTTTTTATCATAATGAAAAACTTTCACAGTGTTGTTTATTTTATATCACAATAACTTTTAAGTGCATGAGTTGTTACACTCAGATCATCCTAAACCGACTGTAACTGTTTAAATAGAATAGATTTCAAGTCAACAATTAAAAATGTCAATAATGTCCTATGCCAGAGTGATAACATAAACCTTCTTTCGTGTATAAAAATTTTCCACTAAAAAGCAATTGGATAAATGCAATAGATTAATTAGATTTGTAAAAATAAAGACACTTAATCTAATTCATTTTGCATTATTTTCATGTATTTCTGTGTTATCTATGACTAACTTCTGCATTGCTGTCTTCCAACTTATGATGAATTAAAATACAATTTCAACACACAATAAATTTATGATGTTATCATCATATACAAATATATATAATGATATCCTATCCTCTTTACCATGGCAGGATTGATTCCAGTCAAAATAGACTAGAATAGACTGATGAGAAACTGTTGAGAAACGGCTGTTAGTGTAAGCGCAGTGACTCAATTGACCTAGCTCCAGACAGCGAGTATCCGCTCCGTGACGTCACTAATATACAACCGTAGAGGTACTCGAAGGGAAGGCGCCCTGACTTGGAGGTTGTCAATTGACGCCATCTTTGTTGCATTTACAAACAAAAATCAAGTTGCAACACCTACTTTGCTGTCAATATTTTTTACGCAACTTACAAATAATTTGTCACAAATCAAAAAGAAACGCTTTTGATCAAAATCGTAATGCTAAGATTGTACGAAATTCGTATTGTTACGAACGTGTTGTGAAATCAGGCCCTGTTCAGTAGCGTCGATTGCGGGACAGCATTAGGAACGCAGGAAAGCATGCACAATGATTGAAGAGGTATAATGACTTGTGCGCTGAGCGCTAATTTTACTGAACATGGCTACTTGACGAATCTTGGAAAACAGTCAGCTGATTCCTGGGAAATGCGTGGGTTGTTACAGAAAATAGAATGATCACTCAATTCTTGAATGCAACATGCAACAGTGTACATATATAGAACGTCATACTAGTGCATTTTGATGTTCTGTATTGAACGAGAAGATGTCATGGGAGCAGAGAAACAACGAGTTCGAAGAAACATACAAAACATCAAAATGCACTAGTATGACGTTCTATATTTATTATATACCCGATCTTAATTAATAAAACTATGTTTTTTTAAAAATCAAAGGTTGCGTAGCGATACACATTTTCACGCCGTACATACTTCCGCGTTGAGGTTACCTTGACATTTGTATTAGTACGCCGATGACCGAATAACGCAATTGACCTGAATGCCACATTCCTCCGCATGACGTCAAGTATAGCAAGTCCGACTTTCACATCTTATAATAACAACAATTAGATAAAAAGAAAGATATTTTGATCAAATTCAGAATTGATTTAATATGATAAAGCATAAATCAAACAATGATCAAGCTATTTTGTTTATAAACAATCGTGTAGAAATCAGTAACTTTTAAAGTTCAAGGTCATTTTCAAAATTTTCAAATACGTTGTCGTCATATTGGCTCGCGCCGTCAGTTAGTCGGAGTCACTGTTGAAGATAACACGTCTACGCTTTCGCTGCTGATTTTCATGGTTCATGGTATTTGTTAATAATTGTAATCAAATCATTTGGAAATGACAATCTTGTTTTATAAGAGCTTTTGTGCAACTCTCGCAAACTCGGAATCCCAATGACCTAAATGTATATCTATAAATAGCTACTTCGGGAAATCCGTAAAGTCCCAAGGTTCAGAAAAAGTAGAACCGGCAGGGGTGAAATACGGAATCTCGAGTGCAATACGGAATTTGAAGACGGATTCCGTATTGCACCCTTGTATTACTATCCTAAGTTTACATGGGTATATAATAAATCTCTTAAACTTCATCCTTTTGTTGGTCATCTTTATCACAACAAAAAGGAGTCGTTAACCCAAGTGGGCATAATTACCCAAGTGGGCATAATTACCCAATCTTGTTTATGATTTGTCAAAGTTGTCTTATTACTATATGCCTCTTATCTGTGAATAAAAAGTGGCTAAATTAATATATATATATATATATACACACTAGTAATTTTCTGCCAAATGTAGGCATGCTCATTTTCGTCCAGCTGGTAAAGGCAATTTGGCGGGTGCGTAATTGAATAAATCAGCTCATCTTGAACAATAATATCTTCATAATTAGGGGACCCTTTCTGTGTTGTGTTGTGTTGTGTTGTGTTGTGTTTCAAAGTTGATTATCCTCATAGGGCATACTTCACATTCCATTTGCCGTATATAACATCTGTCCGCGAGAATACAAAGTCACCAAATCTACTTTTTATATCAGCCATTGACAAGATACCTGTACACAGGTTTTCAACCTTCCAGAGCATATTGTGTTCCGGAGAAGAAAATGGAAATTCAAAGGACATGGTACCTTATGTCCACTTTAGGGGTCACAGAGTCACCAAATCTACAATTTATAATACTTTCTTGTCAATCCGTCTGTACACTGTCTGTATTCAGCCTGCTCGGGCTTCAGGTTCTGGAGAAGATGAAATATGCTTTCAGAGCAGTCTGGCATCTATATTTGCAGGCCGCCAGGCCTCATTGAGTGTTTCAGAGTCACTAAGTCTACATTTCATTATCTCATTAGGTTAAGGTACTTGTAAACAAGATTCGAGTTCTCTAATGGTCATTGAGAATAAGTAAAGGTTCCGAACAAGCCATTGAGCTTGTTCCAGCCTGCAAGTCTCGGTGATATCTAGAGGATATTTGTCTTTTCTTGACAAATACCAGGTTAATCTCATTTCATGGATAGAAAGTTCTTATTTTCACGAGCGGCGCTGCTTGCATTTACATTAAGTCACCTTAAGTCACCGGATGACGTCACTCAAGTACTCATTTACCTGCAGAACAGCTTCTAAGTGACAGCCAACGATTGCTGTCACACTCAATGGTTTTGATTAACTCTAGTATTCACAATGCAACATAAAAAGTTTAGAAAGCATATCATAGGTGATTATATGAAGTTTCCTTGCACTATTGCAACACATGAATTTGTATATCAATTAACTAAATAAATAAAAATTATTATTATTTTCTTAAATCGATGACACCAAAGTTTCTTAAAATCAAAGCCTAGCGTTTAAATAATCCATCCAACTTATTTGTTTGTACGTTAACTAAGATTATGGTTGAAGGTTTCTTTACACTGTACAAGGGCTCCAGATTAGATGCTATCTGTGTAAAATATTCACAGATATGTTCTTATGTGCAAAAAATATGAATTCAAAGAGTGACAGATATGCATAACTTTCCCAGAATACGGGTCATATATTGATTACATGCTTACTGAATTTATCTGATTGATCTCACTATTATCATAATCCATGTTTAAGGGCCACTTTGTTATGATGCTAACCCTTATATTGTGTAACTATTTTTTTTATCACAATCTGATTAAAATCAGATGACATATCGCGCGCCTAACATTTGTCCATCATCATTATGCGATACTAACATCTGACACTATCCCGCTGGAGGGGTCACCAGATTGACATTCGTCCTTGAACTCCCAACCAACAACCTATTGAGATATAACCAATCAGATTACACATTACTTCCATTGTTCGGGTCACCATTCAAAACGGCGGTTGAAGTACGCGAAATGGCTTGCGGTGATCTCGTAGAAAGAAAAAAAATTCGTAGACAAAACAAGTTCGTAGACAGTATTAAATTTCTATTTCTAAGTCACTATTGACCATTATTTTTAATTATTATTATCTTTTATAGTAGTTCATATCATTCCAGGAAGCGATTTAACATCGGGCCAGTACTGGCCCAGTGCTGTGTAAAACAAATAATTAAATGTAACAAAATGTCAAAAGATAAAATATTACAAAATTAACAGAAGGGGGCAAAGTGAAATTGTTATCGATCCAGAAATTTGAATATTCAAAATTAAACCTACACTGTTGCTAACATGGGAGAGGTAATCAAAATATTAATATAACTTTCAGATATTGAAGATGACAAAGCATCGGAAATAATAACAGACACGAGTAATTCATTTGTAATGATATAGTATATCAATCATATATTATTGATTTATTATTCATTTTAGTTCAGTCAAACGAAAGGCAAAGCATTGGACAGAAGGGCCTGTTACTTTGATTTATTTTATTATTTTTCCTCGTAGACTCTAGCCAACCATCGGTCAAGATCACCCTACCTAACCTTTTGTGGACACCTTGCTCCCGGCCCGGGCAGTGCTGAGCTAGCTTTTCTACCTGTAGTCTCAGAACTGTGCACCTTGCCGATGCCTCCTGTCGTAATTCATACCCTTACTTACTTTCAGCTAATTATATCTATCTCCCCTCCTTGGCCCGACCAAGGTCAAGACCCCTGTTCTCTGTCGAAAATAACCTATGTCGACTGCCCATTTTCCATTTCTTCATTCCAACCTTACTTATCAATTTGATATACGTTTGTCTTACTTTTACCATTTTGAATCCTTGGACACTAGTTCCCGTTCGGGAACCAACACCCCGATCGGGATAATAAAACCGTCTAAAACACGGTCAAAAGTGTTGTTTTTCTGTTATACAATTTAATTTCACATTGGTGCATCACGACGAAAGTACCTACACGTATGTATACCTCATAACCAAACCTTTCGGACAACTATCGGCAAAATGTCTGTGTGGAAACGATGCTGCATTTTGGTCGCTAGCCCGTCCAAACACAGGACCGCTTTCCTAAATTTTCTACATTATAGCCGACAAAAGCATGATTAAAGTCCATTTTCACACAAGTATTAGCAGAATTGCAAGTAAAATGCTTTCTAACAATTTCGGCACCCATTTCTGAAATTTCTTTTTGCATAAAGAGAAACCACACATTACGCAAATGTTAGTCTTTGGCTGTAAGACAGGATGACATGGCGTCTGCTGTCAATATCTACATTTTTCAAATATTTATTTTTAGGCCTACAGTACATGTACATGAAATGTAAATATTCAATGATCGCTGAAGAAACATGCTAACTCCAACATGTGTCGCAGCGAAAAGCGATGGAAAATCACCGCGGAATACACCGAACGAAGCACTTAGAACAGATCGGCTGTTTCCGCCATGCCTAGCTCCGCGCAACACCGAACGTACGCTGTATGGAGTCCAGGCTGATGGCATTAATAGCCTAGAATTTGATTGGTTAATTCTCGTAAGCCCGGGACATTCAACTTAACAGGGTAGTGTCAGATGGAATGTTGCTTGTTAAACTGAAACGAAACGAAACGGAAATAAAACGAAACGAAATTAAACAAGCGGAATTCCATATGATTTTTAAATCACCATTTTTGATGTATCCTCAACAGGAGAGTAATAAAAGTTCATTTAGAACATATATGTATGGAAGAAAGTCAACCACGTGAGTTATTTTTCCAATAGTTCATCAAAAAGAAATCACTCATTTATGAAAATATTAAATGTGTAGAAAATATAACCAACAACTTACATCGAAAAAAGATGCGAACTGAATGAGGATCTGAAAGCAATAAATTGAAATTCTCCTAGTTTTTTTTTCTCATTTGGTAATTTTACCCCTCAATTATCACTTTGAGGAGTGGAATACCCCTTGGTATAAATAATTATCTGGAGCCCTGCATATTTGTGTTGATCATAATTTTCTTAGTTAAGTATTATATTTACCAAGCACAACAATCCAGTTGTCTCCAAGTTTCAACCTACACAGCACCAGGTCAGCAGCAGATCTGGTTATCATCCCGTCTGTCCAGGGTAGACTGTCATCTGGACAATACAGAAAGGTACAAAATATTGTTCAGTAAAAGTCAAAAATGATATTATTTAAGGGACCTTCAAAAATATGATCAGCAATGGTCAGCATTTGAGAGACACAGGGTCAGAAATCTAAAAATAAGAATCCACATCAGCTAAGGAATCTGTACTGAAAGTTTCAGCTTTCAAGACCTAATGCTTCTGGAGAGAAAGATGACAATAAGTTCTGCAAGGGGTGGCCCGGCACAATATCACAAAATCTATAGAATTCAAATGAGTAAAGGAGACTTTACACAAGGTTTCAGCTTTCTAGGACTTACATCTGGAGAGGAAGATGAAACTAGGGCTTGGACCCTTATTAGAGGTCATAGGATCACCAAATCTATTAAGTAGAATCCCCATCTGCTAAGGTGTCTGTACACAATATTTCAGATTTCCTTAGTCAATGTTTCTAGAGAGGAAGATAAAATAATAAAAACATTAATGGAAGGACGAATGGACGCCCTGCGACATTCGATGCCATTAGCCCATCGAGCCTTTTAAGCAAGATGAGCTAAAAATGAGTTTTCATCAGCCATTGCTTTATTTGATGTTGAAGACTGTATCACCTGATCAACATGAAATACAACATTGTCAGTGCATCACACCTGGATGGCTTAACACTAACCTGATCAAACAATCATCATGTTCGCCAAATCAGGATAACGATTCCCTTAAAATAAAATAGTTTTAGTGAGTAACTTTTTGCACAATCTTATATATTTCTTCTCTTATCTTGTATCTGGTAAAGAAAATACAATCTGTTAGCAAAAGGCATGCTTAAATAAAGCAAAATAGTTGCATCCCTGTCATGTCCTTATTTTTTGGGGGTAGGAAAATGACCATATATGGCCATTGGCTCTGTTGCTCATCTGGCCACTGACACTGGTCAATGGTCACCATTTGAGAGACACAGGGTCAGAAATCTAAAAATAAGAATCCACATCAGCTAAGGAATCTGTACTTAAAGTTTCAGCTTTCAAGACCTAATGCTTCTGGAGAGAAAGATGACAATAAGGTCTCCAAGGGGTGGCCCGGCACAAGATCACAAAATCTATAGAATTCAATAAGTAAAGGAGTCTCTACACAAGGTTTCAGCTTTCTAGGTCTCTTTGCTCTGGAGAGAAAGATGAAACCAGGGCTTGGTCCCTTATTTGAGGTCATAGGATCACCAAATCTATTAAGTAGAATCCCGATCAGCTAAGGAGTCTGTGCACAATATTTCAGATTTCCTGAGTCAATGTTTTTAGATAGGAAGATAAAATAGTAAAAACATTTACGGACGGACGAATGGACGCCCTGTGACATTCGATGCCATAAGCCCATGGAGCCTTTCAAGAAAGATGAGCTAAAAATGAGTTTTCATCAGCCATTGCTTTATTTGATGTTGAAAACTGTATCACCTGATCCACATGAAATACAACAATGTCAGTGCATCACACCTGGATTGCTTAACACTAACCTGATCAAACAATCATCATGTTCGCCAAATCAGGATAATGATTCCCTTATATTAATATAGTTTTAGTGAGTAACTTTTTGCACAATCTTATATATTTCTTCTCTTATCTTGTATCTGGTGAAAATACTATCTGTTAGCAAAAGGCATGCTTAAATACAGCTAAATAGTTGCATCCCTGTCATGTCCTTATTTTTTGGGGTAGGAAAATGATATGACATGTCTTAGTTTCAATCCAACAAAGATTATATTTGTAAAATTTGTATCACTTAGGTGCATGGTACATCCAACAATTGTTTGAATGTTGAACAATCTGAACAAAGAAACATGCAAGCTTAACCTTGATTAATAATTAAGTAATTATCAAAAGTTTTACGTATACGGTGTAAAATAGTCAATACTGCTACTAGAACAAAGTTATGAAATTGTAGAAATCAATATGCACAAACCAATTTTGTGACTACCTGACATGTTATACCAATGATGTGCTTTATGTTTCAAGCCTATAAGGTAACATGTCTTTACAAATACCGGTAATTTTCCTTTTTTTTTACTTTTTTCATTGCCGTCTTCGATTAAAACACAAGAGATAAACTGAACTTTGAAATAAAAACATCTTCATAAATAACCATTCTTAATATCATGTGCAGAACTAGATTTAGATATCCAAAGTAAGAAACTTACTTAATTTGTATCAAAATACTACAATCTTATACAATATGTTATAAATATCATACTTTTCCCTAAATCACCATTTTTGAGTAGGTGGCAGTAAAGGACAGTGTTGGTGACAGTAATGACCTACTTAGTGACAGTGTTGACATTGAAACTTTTTGAGAATCATGTTCAATAATTAAATCTTTTACATAAACAAATTTTGAATTATCAAGACTGACATAAAGTATTACAGTCTTTGATTTTACAATATTATACTGTTTGTTTCCAGCTAATATAAAATGATGCATACAGCTTTGGTAGCAATATTGACTTCATTAGTGACAGTGTTGACCTGACTGGTGACAGTCTTGACTTTCATGCAAACAACTTTTATTCTGAATTGGTATTTTGTGATTAATAAAAAGGTTTTAATGAATACAATTTGTCATCCAGTGTCTGGCAAAATAGTATGACAATTATTTTAGCATATCCTAATCATATTTATTGGGCAGTAATATTCTGGCTGTAACAGTATTTGACAAATGTTGATGGAAAATGGATAGCTCTATTTATCTTTTCAAATTGATAGATATTTGTTTTTAATGTCATACATACACAAATTTGTCAATTCATCTATGAATAATGTTTGAAAGCTTAAAAAACATTTAAAATAAAATACATAATAAAAAATTGACATCTATGACTTCATATTCATGCAAATTCATTTTGAAAATACCACTAACCTGCCGATACTATTATTTTGGAAAATCATAACATCACATATTACATAATGATTTTCTATATCAGGGATATATGTCATACTACATCGTTCCACGTTTAATATAAATTAGTGTTCAAAAAATTAAGTTTTAGTGTATCATTTTACAAACTTCTGCAATAATATTACCAAAGCTGTCAAAACTGCTACCGCAAGGGTGGTCCATAAAATGAGTAAATGAATCATATACTTATTTTAGAAGATTTTGGTTAAATATTTTAATTGGAAGAAAGCCAAATTTACAACATATGTTTTATTTAAACCAATATCAATCAATAACTTTAAATATTTGAATGATTTTTTTCAATACTGCCACCAGGTGAATGTCAATGCTGCAACTGCTTTCAAAGGTATACCATGTATCTTCTATTATGGATACTTCGCATTTGTAGAATCATATTTATTCTTTTTCTTTTTAGATAGAAACGGGGTTTTTTTCACCTTGAGAAAGTCACAATTAAATGAATGAACAACCCCAAATTGCCTTTTATCTGGTATATATGTCAATACCGCCACAACATCCGTCCTTCTTGCTACCAAAATCTGTTAACACTTTTCTTATAACATGATTTAGTTAGTGATATCCACTTTTCAGTAGGAAATCATTGTATTAATAATAAAGGTTGAAACATTTATCCATGCCCGGTTTTGAGAAGAAAAAATTGATATTTTGACACACACAAAAAAATGTCAATTACTGCCACCCAAGTTGTCATCACTGAATTCCAATATTCTTTGTAAATGATTCACCAAAAAACAGATACTGGGTATGTTAATATCGCTTTCAAAAATGATGTACTTAAACACCACATTCGCCCAAACTTCGGACAGTTGTTTGCGATGCTCACAGACAGGTTATTTGATAGAGAATTGCGGCAGAAATTAGGAAACAAATTATTCAAGTGTAATATTTTATATACTTTTGTTGCAATGCAAAAGTACTCACCGAGTGAATAAATAGGTATAAAAAATCTATAGTTCACGCGGATTAAATCTAACGTTGCATTAAATACTTCCGACCTTTAAAATGAACTTTACTACATGATTAGGTGATTTGTGAAATAACTTACTAGGTAGATTACTTGAGTGAGGTCGTGAGTAATATCGAGACATATGCAGTATCTGTGCATTCGTTTAGTTTACTAGATAAATTGGTGTGCACTAGTGTGTTTAACGTATCGATTTCAAGTAAACCAACAACCGTACCTTTCATTGTCATCGTGATCTTATCAAAATAAACCTCCATAATGTTACGAACTCTTTGAATAGAAATGCAACTTTTCAGTTAGGCTACATCATTTTTCACCGAAAGATCGCAATGAATAGCTCGTCGTTCAGATAGTTTCCGTATACGTTATTTCAATATCCTATTCTTTGTCAATTGTAGTGCTTCAAAAGTGTTAGCGGGGCGATGTCGTAGAATGTATCGTGTGATTAAAACATCAAGAATGTAATCGCAATAATTTACGAATGATATTGCAAATCCCTAATGATTACGCTATATTTTTATATAACAATGATGAACAAGTATTGTTTTTCTTACAATGTTTCGCTTTCAACATGTTATAAATATCTATAACATCGAACAATAACTACAGTGTAATACAATGACTGTAAATGCATTAATAGATCAATGATAATACTTACACACTGCTAATTTGTAATACATTTTAGATCATTTGTTTTTATAGCAGACTGTCACGATATAAAAAGAAGAAACAATAAGCATGTACGTATATTAAAGGAAAACAGTTTATTTGCATTTACAATTTCTTTTGGATTTTTTCTTGTCTTTTTCTCAAGCGTTCCTCTTTTTTTTTCTCTTTCTCATTTTTGATATTAACGGCCTCCACTTTCGCGCGAAAAGCTGCGTCTGATGAAATTATGAAGAACTCAGGTTTTTTCTTCTTCTGGGGTGGTACATAATGGATCACCTGAAATATAGAATTGAAATGTGTTGGATGCTGAGGTTACTCAAACGGTTACATTTTCATTTTATTAACAATCAAAGATTAAGTTTACGAGACAATAGCGGCGTAAATTTTTTTCCTACATGAAATTTATGTTCCATCTTTGGTTGTGTAATAGTTATGAAACGATAACACTCTCTGATTTTATATTCCGAAGTATCAAGAAAACCTTTATATTACGTTTGGTTTATTATGCGAGAAATCTACCTCATTTCCGGGCAGCGGTTCCTCTTGTGTGTCAAGTTGTAGTTCCATTGGATTATCTGCTCTTTCATCTTCGTCTTCCGGCTCTAGGTCCATAGGGGGACTGTTAAAGACAAGATCCCCATTTGACAGCAGAGAAACACCCAGGTCCTGCACCGTGCAGCCTGCAGGCACAATATCCCCTTCATCACTCCTGTCTAGCTCCAGGTCCAGGTCTAAGTCCAGGTCAAGATCGAAGTCAGCCGGCGTCTTATTCGTGTTTTCATCTGTTTCTTCCCCCAGGATCAAGTCCATCACTAACTTCAGATCGGAACAGTCCCTGTCTGATGTTGTATCTAAAACAATAATCAACAGGTTACGTATCATGATTTAACGTAACGAAACTTTCATTTCATTTATTCATTTACAATTTTGTGTGTATTTTGACATACCTGCAACACTTGCAGAGTTGTTGACTCTTTACGGCAGAAAGGCCTGTTCAGGGATGGCCTCAGGATTGAAAGGATATATTCCGGTAGCCCTAAATCCGGAGACGAGAAACTGCCTGTCCGCCTGGAGACGCAACCAGGTCTGCCTAAACAAGTGAAAGAAGTTTCCATGGCTGACTGTGCAGGCGGTCAGGGCTGTGTAGTTATGGACAGTCGTCTTCCAAGTCGATTTGAATGACCCAAATACAGTCCTGCAAAACATTTAAAAATAATATCAGAATAGATTCACACTTGATGATTCTGTAGGCAAGATTTCGTAGTGTCTACATAGAAGATTACAGTAAAACTGTATATAATCAATTCTGAAGTTTTCATCCAACTACATTTGAAACAACTTGATAAAGATTTAAAATACAATATACCTGTCAAGAGGCTGTAACCAATGTGAACAGTGAGAGGGGATTTCAATGAGGGTGATTTTGTTTTCCCTTGCAGTGTGGATAAGTTCCACATGATGATGTGAATCATGCCCGTCAAATATGAGTACTTGGGGTCTTGCAGGCCCGATGCTTGGAAGGAACACGTCCTTGAACCAAATAAGTGATAGACCCTGAAAAAAAGAATCTCAATTAAGTTATATCCATTAGTACTGAAGTAATGATATGCACACATCGATATTAATAACTAGTATTTGTTTTCTGAATAAAGTATAAACATGACTATAAGAAGGCGTTGGTTATTAATGAAATATTGAGTTGATAGACTTTTACTTATTTTAACTCGAGAAAGATTCACAATAACATATATTCTTCTTGGAAAGAAGTAAGCTACTGCCAAAAATGTCACGTTTAATATCTTACCTGTTTCATCCATCCTGTAGGGGATACACTAAGCTTAGTCCCTGTGGGTGCATGTTCAGTGTCCCATGATTTCAACGCGGCTTTAGTTTTCCCTTTAATTACAAGGTGTGGGTCAATGATCCTTCCGGCTGCATTTCCACATACAACAATTGTAACGTTCTCCCGTGAACCTGACTTCGAGTGGAGATATTTTGCTCCTTTTCTGAAAAACAAACCAAATAAATCAAACTGAGCAATTGATAATATTCAATCAAGTTATCAATCACCAACTAAGCATCAATATCACACAATCATATCGAAAATAACCATTACAGTAGAGGTATTTGGATATGATATTTTAATGCTTATAAGTTCATAATAGTGAGAATAAACAGCTCAGAGTCTTGATTTATAATCGAAAACTGGACAGTTGCACGCGTAAATGACACAAACGTGATATTGGAATGTTATTTACAGCAGAAACATATACAAATAATATATAATTTGACTTACATAACTTATAAAAAAGCAAAAGATCATAAACACCTATCAAACATCACGTACCTTGCAACGATTTTGTCAGGCTCCGTTGACAGAGAAAGGTACGTCTCGTCCATGTTCCAGATGAAATTGGGCTTTTCAGTTAACTCAAGCTTTTTCATTTCTTCTTCCAGAACGGAAAAGTAGTGAGAGATTCTTGGTTTGGTCATGCTGTTATGACGCAATATTGACGTTGCCTCCGGCGTCCTAAATGCGAAATCGCCGTGCCTTTTCTTAAGATTTCGCCACCATTTTTCGGTTGGAACACCACCTTTAAAAGGCTTCCCATTCGATGTCGCATATTCTCCAACATGTCTTAAAAAGGTTCTTTTCGAAAAACCAACACCAAAATTTGCCCTGGTGGCCGCCATGTCTATCATCTTTTGTTCTTCTTCGTGGTTAAATTTAGGATTCAGTCCATTTTTTGCATGTAATTTCACCCTGCCAGTAACCCGATCGGACAATGTAGACCTTGGTATCTGGTACGTCAGTGCCGCTTTCCTAACTGACAGCAAACCTTGTTTTACAACTTCCACCGCTTTTAAAAGTCGGTTTTCTTTAGATGTACTAGACATTCTTCGGTAACTTCCAGTAACACCTTGACTGATTGTTACACACTGGCCGTTTGACTGTTTACCTGAGCCGTTATGACGTCACGATACATATATGACGTCACAATCGCCTCACAGGTATTGGCGCCAAAATATTACAGTTCCCTGCAGTGTAGGAATCGATATTTTTTATAATTTTTCTTTTGTAATTAATTTCCCGCGTAAAATAAAAACCCTTCCCGCCATTTTCTACCCTGAAGTGTCCGAACCTTGGTCTACTTGTGTCCGATCCTTGGTCAGAACCATGGTCATTTTCATATGTCATAAGATTGTTGATATTAACAACCAAAAAAACTAAATTATACTGATTATCTCTTTTAAAAGGAAATCAAAGTTAATCTTTATCGTGTTTGTATCTTATTTTAGAGGTTTTGATGCAACATTCTTTTCGTAAACTGTGAGTGAACATTTGCATTAGAACAAATATTTAGCCAATTTCTCTCGTGAAACCTTTAATTGTACCTAAAGCAAAAGTTTATTGAAAACATATCTCAAAGTGTTACTGTCATTTCAAATATAATTATTGAATAGACATATACAAAACGTACAAAGTGAAACAAATGGATAACAGAAGTAGTCAATACTATTGCGCCAGCTCCTAAACAAAAGTGTCCGAAGTTCGGGCTACCTCGGGTGGTGTCCGAACCTCGGTCAGTTTGCCCTAAATGAAAAATATTATTTTCCTAGACAAAAAGCACATTTCATTATTAGCATCCCTCATCAACTCTTTCAATCAGATTAAGGTGAAAGAGCATTTATATAAGTTCTCTCTAAAATCTTTGTTACAGTTTTGACAAGAACAACTCATAGATTCATAACGTTATTCATGTTGAGTTTGATTATGATTGAAATTGATCAGGGCTGAAATAAATCATGATGTCTTAATGAATATAGAAATGAAGAGATCCAAAACAAGAAGTGGTCTCTCTAAATGACTTAACTAGAATTCATTTTGTAACAAATTTTGGTGATGGTAGCAGTATTGACAAAAACATCTGTGACAGTGGTTTAAATTGAGCAGAAAAATTTACGTAAGGCATATAAAGACATGCAATTGTGCATTCAAAGCCTCTTTATTTACTGAACAAATGCAATAGTAAAAACGTTTGTATAGCAAGAACATTTGGCAGAAACAAATCTAACCTTGGTACAACCAATTTTTTAAATTCTCACATATAAAAGATTGCTTTAAAGTTAACATTTTCAGTGAACAAAAAATGTATATATGTGATTTGCTAATTTGTTAGTTTTCCACACACAAAAAATATAAAAACAAACAAAAACATTGTTAAAATTGAAAATATATGCCTCAACCAAAAAATTGGACCCTTCAGGATTTTGCTTTATCACATTTATTTGCACTTTTTTAGATTAAGATTAAGGAAAGTCTTAACAAGAGAGGTAGTTTTTTAAACACTGTTGGTTATAAAAGAGTGATTGTAGGATAATCATAAGATCGAAATAATAGTTTGTAAACAGCTTTTCATCATCTATCACAATGCATAATATTACCTTGGTCTGTGAGGTAGTCCAAGGCTGTGTAGCCACGGTCGTTTTGTTTGATCAGGTCTGTTTCATGGAGCTGCTCCAGCTGCTGTTGTAACTCTTCAGCATTGATTCCTCGCCTCCTACACAGGTAGTGGAGTGGAGTGTTTCCGTACATGTCAGCCTTGTCTCCGTGATTGATCAATGTCAGAATATCCTTCATAGGAAGTGATCCCTTGCAAAGAACATGAAGCGGTGTTATTCCATTGTCATCTTGCTTGTTGATGTCTCCATTTGCTTTCTTGACAATACGACGGACAACATCAAGTTTGGTTTTTCCATTACTACAAAGGAAATGAAACGGTGTAGTTCCATGTTCATCACCTTTATTGAAGTCACCTTTCCCTTCCTTGATCACTAGATCTACAGTGTCCAGTTGAAGACCTGAGTTTGCACAGAGATAGTGAAGTGGGGTGCTCTCATTCTGCTCACATAGGTTGGGATCACTCTTCATATCCCTGATCATGAACTTGATTGTTTCTGTGGGAATTGTTTGATGCTTCAACAGATAATGGAGAGGTGTTCTGCCATACTTATCACAAACATTAACATCCCCTCCCCCTTCTTCGATGATCATTCTGATAGAGTCAATATCCACAAGGTGTGCAACCCCATCGGCACTAAAGTCCTTCTCCTGACAGAGGTAATGAAGAGGTGTTCTTCCATACCAATCGTGTACATCCTGTATACTGGCTCCCTCTCTCATCAGAACACACACTGCAACTATGTTCCCACTTCTGAGAGCTGTCCACAACATTGTATCTTCATTAGATATGCCTCGACCCCTCCGTCCTGCTTGGTTGATGAATCGTTTTGAACAGTTCTGGAAAGATAAGGCATATACAGAACTTCTCAATGCTTTTAATGTACCAAAGCTTTGTTGATAAAAAATCAAAGTCATAACTTCAGAATCATACTTTGTACACAGGCAAAATCCATTTGGTTGACTGATAGAGTAGATAAATACATTCGTCTTGTAGGAGTAAAGTAAAGTAGTTTGATAAGTATTGATCGATATCATGTTATTTTCCCTTTGACCTAAGTGAAAGGCCACAATTACCAAATATATATACAAGTCATAATCCTCATTAGCAAAAGAGTCTGTACACGGCATTTTTATGCATTATCTGGAGAAGAAGACAAGAACATGTTTTAGGGCATGGCTCCTGTGAACCTGATTAAACCTGGTCACAAATTCTTCAATTAAAATTCCTTTCATAATTCTCATTGTATCTTTATGCTATCCCGGTTGGTTGATGAATCGTTTTGAACATTTCTGGAAAGATACAGGGATATTAATAACTTCTCAATATTATAACACCAAAGATTTCTTTATACAAAAGACAAATGGACAATTCATAACTTCAGAATCATATTTTGGACACAGGCAAAATCCATTTAGTTGATTGAAAGAGTAGATGAATACACTTGTATTAGGAGTAACCTTAACCAGAATATACTGTTAAACATTATTAATTAATATTGTAAATTATTCTATTTTCAGTCAAAAGCTGATGGTTTAATGTTTTATGAAATCATTTATAACTTCATGTCATTTCTTTAAGAATTTGATAGATATCATGTTATTATGCACCATTGCAAATCATATTATAAAAGCTAGTAATGATTTCCCAGAGGTTTGATAAAGATAACATAATTACAAATTTATCATCCACCTTATCGCTAACCATAACAGATATCATGACAAATAGATCCATTGGCTCTGTAACTCATCAGGCTCATCAGACAATTATAATCCTCATTGGCTAAAGAGAATGTACACATCTCAGCTACCTAAACTTATTTGAGTGTTGCCCCTGTGACCTAACTGAAACTCAACAAATTCAACAATTATAATTCATAATCCCCTTTATGCCAATGAGTCTGTACACAACATTTCAACATTATCCTTATCCTTTTGTGAAGAAAAACAAAAAAATTTTTTTTAGCACTATAAGAGTTATTAGGGCCAACAAACGTATAAATGATGATACTCATTAGTCAAGGCGTCAGTGCACATCATTTCATCTTTCTAGACATATACTGTTTGAAGAAGATAAAAATATGTTTTAGGACGAGGCTCCTGTGAACTTACAGGATCACCAAATAAAAAATTACAATCCTCGTAGACATCTGTACGTAACGTTTTTGCTTTCCAGATCTATTGCCTCTGGAGAAGATGATAAAGTAGGATTTTGGCCCCAGTTAAAAGCCACCATATCTATAAATGAAATAATCCTCCATAATCAAGGAGTCTGGACACAAAATTCCACATTTTTAGAGTTAAAGGCTCTGGAGAAGAAGTGGAAAATGCGAAAAGATTATGGACAGATGGCCTGTTGAGCTAAAATGGTAATATTACTTAGCCTATTTCTATTCACATTGCTATGTTATTTGTATAATATACTTAACAAGCCTTTTATAACCTTGCAGTCAAATGATATCATGACTGGACAGGAATTGAATTGTAACATTGACAAACTTAAAAATGATAAATCACCTGGGCCTGATGACATTGCAGCAGAATTCATCAAATCTTCAAAACCATATTTTTTAAAGAAACTTACACCACTCTTAAATCAAACATTAAAGAAAGGTTATTTCCCAGATGTTTGGGGTGCAAGTACTGGGTATATATGCCCACTTTTTAAAGCAGGATTGAGGCAAAAACTTAGTACTTATAGCAGTATTTCGCTTATAGATTCATTTTGTAAATTGTTTACTTGTATTTCAACATCTAGGTTGCAAAAGTGGTGTGAGAGAAATTATATTATAAGTGAGTATTAGGGGTGGGAGATATAACCGGTATACCGGTATATTGCGATTCAAACTACTCAATACATGTATATCGTATCGCGGTACAGTGTCCAAGAACCGGTACAGGCGATACGTTCGGCAATTTCCATGAGCATTTTCGGTAAAATAATGAAGTCTCGTTGACAGTCGTTGTCCCGTAAACAAACAAAATGGCGGCTGAAAGATTACCAAGATACGAGGGGAGGGCAAAATCTAACACGTCGTTGGTGATTTTTAACTGGGTTCATTATTCCCTGGAATACTGTATGTTAGATGCGAGTATTTTACGCTGCGCTTCGTCCTAATAAATATTTAAAGGATTTTAAAACCCCACTTAGAAACTATTGTGATTAGATACGTGATGTTTCAATCACACAACACATCTTACGACATCGCCAAGATAAAAAATTTGTCCCTCGTGGTAAACTTGCAATGTCACGCTTTCCGAGGGAAAGCCGAAAACACCTGAACATTAATGAGCGCAATAACTAGTGACGTAATACTTGCCCGACGGGTAACTTTGGTTGAGGACGGGCTGTAAAATTATTTAGTCCGTCCTTGTGTCGGGCCAATTTTGTCTAACCATAAATGCATTTATATCTAACAACCCCGAGAGAAAAAATAAACAAAAGTAATTAGCCACATAAATTACGGACTAAAGAGCACTTAGAAGGTTTTGTTCATTAATAATTCAATTACAGCAAAACTATATAAAAAAATTTCAAATTATGCTCTCTTGGATAAGAAAATTCAGATATAAGTAAATCAAATCAAGTGACAAACGTGTTTACTTGAGTCAGGCAACTGAAACGTCAATCAAAGTCTTGGTCAACCTAGTGAAATAGCTGAAAGATTGCCGACACGTTAACCCTTAGAGTGCCCGGGGACCATATAGGGTCCCCTCCCCCCAAACTCCCTACGATGCCACGGGACCATATATGGTCCCCAGCTATTACCCCATCCGCAACCCAAGAATTAAAAATAAATCTCCACTAATACAAGTTGACAACCATTTTGTTCAAGAACCATGGAACAAAGCTTTAATTTTATACCACTTTTGTATCATATGATAAGATTTGAACAGAGAAATTATGGTTTACACACTAAACATTCACCAGGACAAATATGGTCCTCGGCCATGGCCACTGGGGTTAATTCTCTACAATGCATGTAGAAAGATATCTTTACCAACTCCACTTGACAGCAATACTAAAATAATCCCTGTATGAATAGCTTCATTTTGATTACCTTTTTGCACTATAGAACCTATTATTAACAGAGAAATCAAGGTTATCACACAAAAAACCTGTCTAGGCCACATATGGTCCTTGGCCATGGCCAATGGGGGTTAATTCTCTACAACGCATGTGAAAAGAAATCTTTACCAATTCTACTTGACAACCATATTTTCAGAATCCCTGTAAACACAGCTTCATTATAAAACTTTTTTTCTGTTATAAAACCTTATATTAATTGAGAAATCAAGGTTTTGGCAAAAACCTTGTCAAGGCCACATATGGTCCTTGGCCATAGCAATTGGGGGTTAATTCTCTACATGGCATGTGTACATAATCACATGCATATCAGGGAAAAACCAATTAACAATAAATTTTTCTTTATGTTTATGTCTTCGATATCTGATTTGAATCGTACGGAATTGTTAAACGGTCGTTTAGTTTTGCAGACTACATTGCATCTCCCGGGTCAGTTTTGTTTACAATATGGCCGTGACACTGTAGATACCACTTTCGGGAGATCTTATTTCAATGAACGAATGTGGTACGGACATCTGATGGTTATTGTGCAATAAAAGAATAAACCACAATAAAATTTTAACATTTTTGTTTGCTTCGATATGTACCAATATTATGGTAAAACCCAATGCCTTGAAAATGGCTTGTGCATTGTTTTACTGACTTTTTGTAATATATATCAAGAATATATTTTTTAATGTTTACCTATAGAATAAGTTCAAGAATAAGAGAACAATTTGTCAAGCATATGTTACTAGGATAATTATTTAACCAAAACTTATTCAGTTTTTTTATTTGAGGGATATAAAAGACTATGATTACGAGGGTTCTTTTCATCTTCCAATCGAACGTTTTATTTGGGCGAGGAACAACCACCTGTCGTCTGGTAAACAGCACGAGCCACGGGAGGCGAGACGTGACGTATATTGTATCGTCATTTCCGGAGTCCCTCGCGATATTTACCGCTGGCTTGTTCGGGGAATCCCTTCTTGTATGGAAATAATTTTTAAAAAATGCACGTGACCTACTGGCAGCGACTGTGGCAAATAAGAACTAGTTGATATTATCATGTTCCAACGACTGACATTCGACATGTCGACATTGTCTTGTGGCAGGAATATCATAATAAAATAGTACAAAATTAATTATTACTATGTCAATACAAAAGGTGAAAATTACAAAGAATATCCAATTAGAATTAGCCTACTGATTCTCAACATACCAATGCTCAATTTAACATCTTTCTGAAATTTTTAAAGCAATGAACATAATCATATCTTGAATTTATTTGATCGAGAGTATCCATATCAATTGTTTGATAGTGATTTTTCAACCTGTTCCGTGATGATAAGAAGAATAATTCAAAATTTTTATAGATCTAAAAGCGATATTTTTATTTCTAAATATATATTGGAATATATTCAAAAAGTATTTGTTTTATTCAGAGATTAGTAATATTCAATTTCTCTGTTCACCTTTATGTAGGTTGACTTAAATTGTTCATTATAAACTGCAATTTAAATTTTTCAACTTCATCTCCAAAATATTGATTCTCTGATGACATTTTTTTAAAAATAAATTATTTCTATTTTTGTTGTTATTTTCATTACTTGTAATAAGGACTTATACTAGAAGATAAAATGAATATTTTAGAATATAAAAATTAACGATAAAAATAAATAAGGCGTTTTTAAAGATAATCATTTATAAATCAAGTCATAGTCACACGACTTCCACAGTCACGTAGTTTTGAAGCACTGTTGTCAAACAAAGTCGAAGTGGAGACAAATTTGGTTGGGAAATAGGCGTGGCTTATATTATATCAGCATTGCAGAAAGCGTAAATTTTTTTGTTTCGGATATCACATTTGAATGAACGTAACCCATTATGCTAAGACCAGGTAGTTGATGCATTCCATGACAACTACATAGCTGCAATAAATAATTCTTCAAATTTGGAAAATATCCCGCCATAATTTCAGCGCGAATTACACCGTGAAAGTTCCGCGAGTGGGCGGAGCTAATACGATTACGGACAGGCGTCAATCAAGTCGACCGGATTTGGGAAGCTTTAGTTTTTATATTAATATTTGTCCGTGTGAAGCAAGAACATTTATTCCATATGATAGCTAAATTAATTCATATTTTAATTATTTTTCGTCTTTAAAAGATATAGTAAGATCACTCTGAATTTAATTTACAAGCCGGCGTGACCGCGGACGTATTCATTTTGACTTATGAGTTTAATCAAACTAATCGGCAAATGAATGTTTTCTTTTTATAGATAACTATTTAATTGAAGAATATACTCTATAAATGTTTTCCATAATTCAAACTGTGTGAAATCATGAGTGAATATTCACGCTAATTACATTTTTAATTTGCTGAAGGGATGAAACCGAACTGCATTGCTAAAACTGCCGAGATACGTTCACGATACTTTTTATTTCGTTTTTGTCCAAAAAGTAGAGCAAATCTATTCAATAGGCTAGTTCATGAATTCTATTTTTTTAATTCATAATTTATATTTTGTATAAGGTGATAAGACAACATTTTATCTGCAGTTTTGTATGCATTTGCAAATAGGCTGTTCAGACTAAGATTTTACCTACCGAAACTGATACTGTGTGCGGGCAAAAGAAAGAACTCGTAATTTCTGTTGCCAAGTTGCCGAAAGTTACATCATTTTCAAGATAGAAACACTAACTATCAGTGGATGAAATTTCAGTCACTATGCCTTTATTGTGAAAAATTAGGAGGTTTCCATGCACAGTCCATTTTCCGCACTTTGTTTGTCAGTGACGTCACGCGAAACAATGTTCAACTAAATGATTACAAAAAGATAACTCGTATTATTTCGTGAACAATCGGTCGCATTTAGAAAGTAAACATAACACTGTGATCACTGTCGTTTTCTCTCTTGAAAAATGATAATTTATTTACGTTTTTAGAAACAACAATTTAATACCAATCTATGCAACAACAGAGTAACAGTTCACGTTGATTGAACTTTTGCGTGAAAAACGCCTCTGCCTTTTATAATCAACGCATTTTCATTTTAAACTTCATTTTTGTTCACACAAAAATACATTGACCCAGTGATAAACATCTCAGCATTCCACAGTTAAAATTTCATTAATTTCCGAACATTGATAACGCCTTGGTGACCTTTTTTGTACGACGTTGACCTATATCTTGTTTTTCCACAAAATGTTAGCGGCACTGAGCGAATGCATAGCGTCAACTGCCGGGCATCAAGAGGGTTCCAAACTCACTCACATCAAGCTTGAGGGATGGTCTATTATTGTGCGCGGTGACAAGACTTTAGACAGTGTTTGAAGGGCTTACAAAAAGAAGATGAAAGTAGGATTTTAAGGTTTTGACCCCTCTGACCCCATTTGGGGTCAAGTGGTCACCAAACCTATAATTTAGAATCCCCAGTGTCAAAGGAGTCTTCACACAATTTTTCAGCTCTCTAGACCTTTTGGAACTAGGGAAAAAGATGAAATTAGGTTTTTTAGGGTTTTGACCCCTCTGACCCCATTTGGAGTCATGGGGTCACCAAACCTACAATTTAGAATCCCCGTTGGCCAAGGAGTCTACACACACCTTTTCAGCTCTCTAGACCTTTTGGAACTAGGGAAAAAGATGAAATTAGGTTTTTTAGGTTTTGACGCCTGTGACCCCATTTGGGGTCATGGGGTCACCAAACCTACAATTTAGAATCCCCAGTGTCCAAGTAGTCTACACACACATTTTCAGCTCTCTAGACCTTTTGGAACTGGAGAAGAAGATGAAAAGAGGTTTTTCAGGTTTTGACCCCTGTGACCCCATTTGGGGTCATTGGGTCACGAAATCTACAATTTAGAATCCCCATTTCCCACGGAGTATGCACATAAAATTTCAGCTCTCTAGTGTCATTGGTTCTGGAGAAGAAGTCGAAAAAGTGAAAAGTTTACGGACAGACGGACGCCGGACGCCATGCCATGCCAGAAGCCCATCGGGTCTTTCAGACCTGATGAGCTAAAAATTAAAATATTGAAACAAAATTAAAACACAATCTCTTTACTTCGTCCGACATTGATATAATGTCTTTGACATATATTTTGGGGGAAACATGTCACAAGTGTCTAAACATACCAATCAAAAGCATGTTTTTGAACTGCTTGACATCGGCCAACTGCAGTTCTTCACGACTGGGCGAGAGTGACGGGCCACTATTACTTCACATTACGGAAGGTGCCGAAAGCTGCCGATCTTTTTGCATATCGGCGAGCCGGATTTGCTGAGCGGCGCAAAAGTGGCAACGCGGGTTTGCAAAATTTACGTAAAATCATAGGGGCTTGCATTTACCTTGGAAATTTGGCACTATAATGAAACTAAATAACATAAAATAGGGTTTTAAAATCCTTTAAGAGTTTACAGCCGTGTCGGGTAAAGATACACAGAAGGTATAAAGATACGTACTCGCACAAAACTAATAAACATCACAATTATGATCGAAAACCGGACAGTGGCGCGCATCAAATGGTCAAACGTAATTTTATCTTATCTAAAACAGCCAGGAGGGCAGTGAGGAGTTGATAGCGTATGTTAGGTTATATAACTAGTATCCATGTATATTGGACAAGAAATCTACACCTCTGTGCATTTATAAGGCAGTTTTTAGATTTTCATAAAGATATACAGCCTGGTCAGTCAGATTGAGATGCAAGAAGGAATAATCAGCAGAAGAAACAGATTTCCAAAATTCAAAGTCTGAGTAAAAACTACAAACAGTGAGAAAATGAATTTTTCAAAAAATTTCAAATATTTCATAAATTGCCAACAATCACGCTGCTTCATCTATTCAGCATCTTATTCAGTATCAAATTTCACCAACATATTTTCAAAATTAACTATCTTTTACAAAATAAAACAAATTTTTACAAAATTATTTTCGAAATTGTTACTCATGAGACAGCAATACAAGTTTAAGAATTCCCATGAGAAATTTGTATTTGAAATGGTTGAGCCGGACACAATTTGTAACGAACGGACGTACTGCCGGTGCCCACATAAAAATTTCAGCTTGAAAAGACTGGGAAATGGGAAAATATTAAACAGTGGCATTTTGTAATCGATGTGACGCAGAAGTTAAATATTACGGAGGGACAAAAACTTTGCAACCGACATGCGTATTTTCGTATTTGTAAACGAGTATTTAACTATTTGTTAATCTTTTGAATTGACAAGGATTCAGTGCTATTACCTACTATTGAAACAACTATAAGCTGAGATTTGGAAAAACAATAAAAACTTTGACACAAATGTAACATATCTGTTGTTTTTTTGATTTGTTGAATATTTTCATTTAAATCCGTGCCATGAATATGATAACAGAATAACTATTGATTGATTCAAGTGACCATTTGTTATTTTTGGTAGTAATTAAAAGTCTCAAAACCCAATTGCACTTTTGGCAATATATTGCAATACGTATCACAATACGGCATCACATATCGCAATATATCGCAATACCTTTTTTCTGGCAATACCCAACCCTAGTGAGTATCAGGTTGGATTTATAGCACTGTTCACCATATATTTTCACTAAAGGCTGTAATATGGTATGGTCATAAGAGAAGGGGCAGATTATATTTTGCTTTTATAGATTTGTTGATACAGCACTTCAGTTGCAGAAAAGGTTAAATGCACTAGAGTTATTTTGTAAGCACACTGGCATGAAGGTAAACTTAGATAAAACAAAGATTATGGTGTTTCGCAATTCACGATATTTGAGGCATTATGAAAAATGGTTCTTCGAAGGTAAACCGATTGAAGTTGTACCATCTTATAGGTATCTTGGTAAAGGTTTCACTCCTAGACTTTATGGACGTCCCAAGGTAATAAAGCACTTATCTCTATATATTCTTTTCAAAGAACTTTTGAAACTTTTTTGCCTAATGATCTATTTAAACTGGTTGATCTATTATTCTGCCTAGTTTGTATCATGGGTCTGAAGTCTGGGGAACATCTTATTATAAAGTTATTGAAAGCCTCCAGATTAAAGTTTGTAGGCAGCTTTTAAGAGTTTGCAGTAATGTTAGTAGCAGTATTGTTTTAGGAGAATGATGCCTGCTTCCATTACAGTTTAATCATGATGTAGGTAAATTCAGCTAGACTCACAAAGACTTCCATTTCAGGGTTATATGTTAAAATCTCTTGAAGCTTCAGGGAGGTTGTCCATTTGGGCTACATATATAAAGAATATCTTATATCAATATGGTTTTTGATTGTGGGGGATAGCAGGTTTTTATGAAACAAAACAGTTTAAACTTAGACTCGGATATTCTGAAACAATCATGGTCTGCCAATATTCATAATCATTTGCTTATTAAAAATTAAAAACATTACTATAATTCAGTGTCCAATCATGGACGCGCGATCGCGCGATTCACGCTAAAAAAAATCAAATCGCCCCTCATAAAAAAGTCAGTGCGCGATCAGTCGCGCACAGTTATTTTGACTCGTATTATATAAATAGAGATATAATCCCTGCCAAAAAACTTTATTTTTCCCAGAGTATTGTTGTGATGTTAAAAAACGTTTTTACGGCCTATAAATAACTTATAAACAATCGTAAAATCATATCTCGCGGCGAGTAGTTACCGATGCATTTCATGTCTAAAAATAGCATAAGAATGAAACACCATCTGTGATTGGCCCTCCTGTGAAGATCACGTAATCAAAGCCTATCATAATGCTTGATACAAAAATCTACCAAATCGCTGTACTTTTTATTTCTCGTGTTTTGATCTTCTAGCTTTCAAAGTTTAATTCTTAACAAATGAAGGTAGAACCGTAGGTTTCATTTGAAAATATGTCGTAATAATTGGTTCTATCAATACTGTTCTCATCAATGCTGTCGTCAGTGAAATTTTGTTTTGGTTCTTATTTTGTTGATCATATTTATTGATTTGATTTGATTCACATTCAGACTCAGAAGCGTGATGTCTTTTTACAAAATATTTCTGTGATTTCCGATAAATGTTTGCATAAATGTACTGTTTTCAACCTCGCCAAAATGTAATTATTTGTGTAAGTGAAGCGCTGACATGAATCGATTAACGTTTATTCACTTACGCAAACCGATACCGTGTAAAATTCGTACATACAATCTGATGAAGTTACAGATACTGAATATTTCCAGTTTTCAAAAGCAACTAATTAACTACCCTCCCCCCTACTTTATGAAAATCCCCCCTCTTTTTTTCACCAGGGGGCGACTAATCCCCCCTTGTTTTCCAGTCCTGGAATGGACACTGCTATATGTGGAAAAATATCTATCATTATCAATATCTCCCTATCTTAAATCTCTCTTAGCAATAACTAGGGGTAGCAGTTTTGGACTAGGCAAAGAAACAGGACGATGCAATAATGTATCAATTCATGACACAGTGTGTTCTTACTGTAAAATAAACAATATTACCAGCAAAAGATAAATTACACATTCTATTTTATTGTGAATTATATGATGATACTAGAAAAAAGTTTATAACTCCATCATTGTACAGTACAGTAGTCCCCCATAACCCCTACAGCCCATTACCCCTACAGCCCATTACCCCTACAGCCATTACCCCTACAGCCCATTACCCCTACAGCCCATTACCCCTACAGCCCATTACCCCTACAGCCATTACCCCTACAGCCCATTACCCCTACAGCCCATTACCCCTACAGATTATCAAAACAAGTTTATGGTCCACTGCACTGCTAATCTCTAGTTTGTTACCTCTTGCAACACAATCGACTCACCCAGACTGATTCTTTATCATTTTTGGGGTATAAACTACAGTACTGTTAACAAACACAATTTCATCTTCCTCCTTAACAGTAGAAATAGAAAAAAATACTTAAATGTATGTCAATTCCTCAAATGTACAAATATAATTGAAATTGTTAATACATAACAAAACTGTAACCGTTTATGTGCACTTATAAAGAATTTGAAATGTAGTGTGTATTAAGGGCCTGTGGCCTCAGTACTGAATAAAATGTCTGTCTGTCTGATATCCAAACATTTTACTTGAAAAGTATTCTTAGCAGATTATTGGTTATTAATTAATCCTAAACTGGAAATATGTGCATGTGATGCACAGTGATGTCCCCCTTCCAAACCTTTAATCCAACCTAATCATCTTATTGCCACTTTTACCAGAAACAATCCATACCAAACAAATAACAAGTTCAATGGTGCATAAGGAAGAGTTTTATATATTAGTCAACTTCTTTATTGTAGGAAATGTAACATTTGATACTCACACAGTCATCAAATATTATAATTAGCATCTACAACCCCCAATATGCACTAAGTTCAAATAGTTTCCATGGAAACCAAGTAAAATGAAAAATTAAGAATAACCAAAGTAGCAAAAAGCACCACCCAAACACTAGATCTAACCACTAACCAGCTTTAGTAAAATAATACTCATTAGATTTTTAGATATAGGTTGGAAAATTACCCTCCCCACATATGCCATTATATGATGATGCTTAAATAAGTTTATTACTCATTTATAGTACAGTAGTGTTAACAACCACAAGTTCATCTTCCTCCCTAACAGCAAAGATGGAAATAATACCTAAAATCATTTGCAATCTATGATTTGGAATTTCTCTGACTGTGTACACATGGGATATCAACCTAACTAAGTATTTCAAAAAATTAATTTGTAATTGTACTCAAATGAATTTACAGGAATTGCATTTTCACCAAAATTGATGCGTAATTTACTCAAATACACACTGTTTCTGTAGCTCTTGTTTTCATATAATGTACCTCTTTCCCATTTGTATACATAAATTTCAATAAACATGGGATCACCAATATTCAGTTAATAAGCAAATTTAGGATTTTAGAGTTCTTAATATTAGGAATCATTTTCATCTGAAGAAAGAAAAAGCAAGGCAATGGATGTATAGAAATGATCAGTTTGTAGTCTGTGTAAATTTTCATTTTGGAAATTTTAGTCCAAATTAAACAATCATTTTTTAATCAACAATTTTACATGTGACTATCACTGTAGGATTTTGAATTTGACTAAAGATCCACAATTTAAAATGCACTTGACAGACAATAGTGTAATCAATATCACTACTTACCTCCCTTTCATCTGTGGTGACACAGCTGGAGACAAGAGCTTCACAGAACTCCCTACTCTGACAAAGTTTGTGTTCGAATACAGAGTAATCTCCCTTAAGTATCTCTTCACGGAACCTCTCAGCTAAAGCCTTCAGTACAGTGGGAATTGGCTTCACTAAGATGTAACATGGAGATCTTCTTCTGTCTTCTTCATCAGATGTTGAGATGATCATCTTCTGTCGTATAACAGAGAGTGTTGCATACTGAACACAGTACAGAGGGTCAATGTCATTGATGACATTCAGTACACTCTCATACACAGAGGGATGAGCAAACTGACAGATTCCATTCCTCCACACAGTGATGTAGCTGCCTTCTTGTTCCTTCTCTACTTTTAATAAATCATGCCTTTCATCTTTATCCTCTATTTTGGCATAAATATCAAGCTTACCGTCATTCTGTATCATCAGCTGGAAAAGACGTTTGCAGGTTTCATTGTAAAGAACTTTGGTTGTCATGTCCAGAAACTTCAAAGGTGATATAAAAAATTCTTTAATTGGTACATTAAACCCCTTTGATCTAAACTTTGAAAACATCTTACAGCAATAGGGAAAGCCATGTGCGACTTCCATATTGCAAACTATTGCTTTTACTTCAGGATCTATAATGACGTTCTCAAGTCCAAGATGATAGTCCAGGATCTTCCTTCTTTCTTGTGTCAAATTAACTTTACTCAGGTCAACAACACATTCCCTGTCAAAAATGGTATCTGTAAGATGTCCTAGATAAACCTTAGATTCATTAACAACATTTTTCCTACTGATGAAGATGACTTTGGTTTTTGGATCACCCCTTTCAATGACTCTTGATATTTTCAGTATGACATCAAGCCAGCTCTTAATCAACTGATGATCAGCAAGGAATGCACCGAATCTATCATCAAACATGATCAGCTTGTCTTCTTTCATCTTTGCTATCTGATCATACTCCTTAGGTTTGTAGAGAGTGTAGACTCCAACAACCTTCTGGAACTCCTTCAATACGAGATAGCCGAGTGTCGTCTTGCCGTCCCCAGCATTCCCTGTTATAGTGACCCAGTGTTGTCCTGAACTCAGCTTCTTTACAACAACGTCCACAGCAGACACTCGGATCATCCCTGCCGTCATGCACTCGACTTCATCTTTAGTTCTTGCTATGGAAACAAAGGCGTTTAACATTTTATGGATTGCCTGAATAACATATTAAGATACTCAGTTTCAGTTTCAGAAACACTATTTTTAGTCAGTTTCCTTACAACTTGAAAGAACATTCATAGTTCAATGTTAAACATTTCCATGAATAAAAAGCTCTTTGCCAAGAACCGTTTTTAGAACATTGTTACAAATTTAGAATTATTGCAGACCATCGCTTTCAGGTTTAATTCCTACTGGAGATAAATCACACATATGGAATTTCAAACTAACATTTGAAAGGGTCATAAAACTGTGAAGTTGTTAAAAAGAACAGCAATGACGAATGTTAATTAAGTATATGAATTGACAAATATTTCCAATTAAGAAAGTTAAAACTTCACTTAACATATTGCCAAAACAGTTATAAAAGCCTATTTTTATGCTGCTGTTAATATTCATGTCATGATAATCTTTTCAAAAATCATTTTTGATAATGTAAACAAATTAAACAAGATGCATATCGACAGTACAAAACTATTCATTTCACTAGAATGTTGTTACAGGCGCTAAGTAAGGTGTAATAAGTAAAACTTCGGTTTCAAGCATCACAACTGAAGTAAGAATAACAAAATATAATACCTAAAATGTCATGGAGAGGATCTGGCCCTGTCACTGAAAAACAAAACAAAATTTTTTAAGATACAATAATTGCATTTTATTTATTGTGAAATTAACATACATTACAAGTACTATTTCAAACAAATTAAACTGGCTTTAGTAAGGGTTTCCTGACAACTGAAAAATGTGAACCTGATACTCGAAGAATGAAAGTTCTGTCATTGAATGTTGCAGATATGAGAACAGGGTCTTGAAAAGAATACAGAAACTAGTTTCCTAGCAACTGCAGTTTGTGAACCTTGAACCTTTCATTCATGTCATCCAATCTAGAGGATTGTTGACAGCAAATTAGAAGAAAATATAGCTATAACGTTTTATCTGAAGTAGAGTGTAAGGAATGGTCACATCTATACTAAGATGAAGCCATGAACTCTGATGCTCATCAGTATGTTTCCCTATATTTGGGACCTACAATTGAATTTACACCAATACACAGGGGTCACATTCAGGTCAGCTTTAAGTTGTTCTGTGAAGAGCTGAGAAATACTGAATTTGTTCATGAGAATAAGGAAATTGTTTCTTACTGTTGGTGCTACAAGCATGGTTTTGGGCTTTACAAGGTAACGATCACTACTTTTTGATTACTCAACATTTTATCATAGCTCTAAACAGGATCAACAGCCTTATACACGGTTAACCATCTTAAAGTTTGGTTAACCATCTCAAAGTTTCCCCCCTGCCATCCACTTCGAGATTTTGAAGTTTAAAAATCTTAAGAGTCCAGAGTCGACATAATGCCCACAGATTCAGCATCACAATAAACTCCCTTACAAAAACAAATGTCATATCTTGCAAGAGCATCTAACCAATAACCAACTGAATCCTTGATTCAACTTGTGAAATAGGATATTCACCCAAATGGAAGCCATACAAAATACTAAAAAAAATATTTAATTCTTTTGTGAATACTTGTCTTCAGCTTTGTCTCCAAGACTTGTTTGTTCTGTCATTATAATTGATAATTTTAATAATAAGATCAAATGAGTAATTTTTCTTTATCACTTTTTAAAGACAATATATTTGTTAATACTGTAAACCCCAAAGAAATGTTTAACAGAAGCAACCTTACAAGGTAGAAGGGCTTCACAAATGATGAATTTTTAGAACCAAAAAACGACTCAAAATAGGCTTGGCTTCTACCAGTCGACCTGTCCAGCGTGGGTACCCCTGCCAGGAGCATATTCGCTCCAGCTGGCATAGCTCTCGGGGTCTTTGAAGCACGCAAACCACCACACCACAATAAGTTATTGAGTCCAGGGGTGGAAGTGTGCAACAAAGGCAGACACAGAAACACGATAAACATGCAAAGGACAGATCGCTCTTATTGTGATTTTTTAAAACTCAATTTAAGAAATCATATATCAACTAGATGAGAGCAGACCTGAAATGAGGGTTTTGACTTCCTCTGTTCCACCGTCTTTACAGCCACAATAAGCAGACATTTCTTAATGAATATACAACAAAAGTCAATTGAACACTAAAGTCAAGCAATTACACTTACAACACTTAGCATTCAGATATCATTACTATTATTAGTTTGACTTTACATAATTTTGATAATTTTTCAGTGATTTCGTGACCTTGAATGTGATCACTTTTTTATTGAGTATAACAATCATTTAATGATAAAAAATGTTGGTATTAATATAAAGAATTCTGCAAACAATGCGTATGTTGTGACATCGCTGTGACCTTGACCTTTGAAAGTTTGTAGCGAAAACTTTTTCAATTCATGGATTAAATCAAGTTATGTTTGCAAGGACGATTTCACCGATTCCATAATACCTGCATGACCTTTACCCTGAACTTAATTGTGAACATGTCAAAAAAAATTACCAAGGTGCAAAAATAGGAAATCATCTGAAACTGATAGCAGCCCCGACTTAGGGTTACTAAATACACATTATTACGTAGTGTCCAATAACGAGATGTACTTCATCATGCATATCATATCGGAAGTGTGAAAAACAGTGACACGTTAAGTTCAATTCAACCAGTTGTAAATGCAAATCTCTACATGACAATCTCATACTGTAGAAAAGGTTTATATGGACCCCACTGAGACACAAAAAAAACTGTCAAGTTTCACTGGTAAGGATCCAAGTTAGTCTCAGGTACTTGTTCGTGAATCTACAATCAAATCAAATTACTTGATTTTCGTCTTTTTACAATAATACTTAAAACATATGTGCATGCATCATGTATATAACTTAACTCAGAGGTTGTTTAACTGTAAACCTGAAATTTTATGAAAAAATGATGTACAAAAGAAAGTACACACCAAAAGATTTTCATATTCAGATAAACTTTTTGACAAAATAGAGTTTTTTAATGTTTTATTCTAATGTAACGAATGGAAACAATGTAAACAACGCAAACGCAACTGAGGCATATCAGTGGACTTTTTCAGAAATCATGATTTTTTCTTTGAGCCTCTTTAGGTAAAACAGTCCTGATATCGATAAAGAACAGCAAACATTTATAAATGGTTAGCATGGACAACCAGGTCGAAGTGGGATGTAATACATAGAGGATATTATATGAGTGCCCATGCCATACTATGTTTACGACACGAGTGCCTAAATATTGGTATTTCTTGAGTGAGAACGAGGGATAAGCTGATATTTAGGCACGAGTACGAATATGATATTCTCTTTATTACCGAAGTCGCAGTATCAAAGGAAATTACCAAAATTGTCGCCATCGACGCCAAAGCATTATGTTTGACATGACATCACAATGAAAAAGTGATATGTTGCCCTAGCGTACTCATTTAGATCACATAACGTTTATAGTATGACTTACAATATGTGTTCATCTCACCTTGATTTATGCCAATAACTTGTATGTTGTCCGCATGCCCCCCTGTAATGCCCGTCACAGACACATTGATGGAAGGGTCAGCCATGTTTCTGGGAAGAGACATATTCTATATATGATGAAGGAATCAATAAGAATTTCTATGGCATCATGTTATTCCAAGACAAGAAAGCAAATCATCTCAACCGTCTTCTCAGCTGACCCAGTTCACTTCAAACCTGTCAACTAAAAATGACAGCTTTTACTAAGCTTTGAAACTAAATAATATTTCAAAATCCAATATATTGTCGTCTATGAAATATCAATAGTTTCTATAGAAGGTGGTAGTTATATAACTCATTCTCATTGCCTCACCGGGAATCAGGAATGTTTGATTCAACCACAGAATGCCAAAGTTACAGAGACCAAGATTTCCATGACATGTTTGGCTTTAATACGAACCTTTATGCCATATATGGTGATATAGATTAAAAGCATCTTAACATCTTACATATTTATCTCCAAATGGAAAATATATGAACATAAGAAAACATCTTATCAACAAATATCTAAGACTGCCTTATATATCTGCAGAAGTTGGTTCTGTAGCTCATTAGACTATCTATAATACATTTTATTTATGGTCACAGCGGCACAATGTGGGCTGTCACAGGATCACCGAATCTAATAATTATTATTATCCTCATCATGCTCATCAGCTTTGAAGTCTGTGAACAAGATTTAATTTGGTGTGTTCGATGATTTTACTCATTTACCCAATTAAAAGCTGACAGTAAGTCTCTCTCAAACATTTTAATCCTTTAGTTAGATTTATTAAACAATCTAAAGGATTCCACACTTGCCCTTGAAAAGGTAAGATGAAAGCCTTTCGATATATTGAAAAAGTTAAGCCCCTGCCTCTGAGTATGTAGCTCATCAGGATGTGTGACATATTCCATGAGGCTAAAAACATCAAGGGAAGTTTTCCAGATTAGTTATTAAAGGTTTAACTGATCCACAGTCTGAATTGGCAAAGGAGTCTTCACAAAAGATTTCAGCCTTCTATGTCTTCTTGTTCTTGAGAAGGATATATGATAATAGGTCTTTAGGTTAGGACCCCTGTGGTCCTTACAAGGGCCAATAGTTTATCTGTTAATAGACTGAATGTCGCCCGAATACTTTCTCTCGTACAGCGAGCTGTATACTATACTACTATACTACAATACTCTCATAAGAAGAACCTTTGATTTGGGTCAGGAAAGCATGAAGAGGGTGTCGCAACAAAGTGAGATGATATTAGCCCTTCCTGTAAATAAACTTGTATTCTGGTCTGGCCTGTTGATGTTGAATCAAACCTCGGTATGCGTGTAGATGTCTAATTATTTGCTGGAATATGCCGATGGGGGGCTGGGGGAGACAATAGGAAATACAATGACATTGCATGTCATAATTTCAAGCATGACTGAATTAGTGTATCATCCAATTCTTTGGCAAGAATACATTTGTAGAAATTTTCAATTACAAAATTAATTATTACTGTATGGTGTCAAACAAAGAAAACTCAAATTTCAATTATGAAAAAAGAGGATACTAAACGACCTGCCATTTAATACTATTTTTATTGCATGAATTAATAATCATTATAAAATGAGCGAAAGCGAGTGTGATACTTAATCATTCACGAGTTTATTAAATACAGTATTAAATGATAGGAATTTCAGTATCCTGTTTATTATTCACCAACTGAAATCAACTATATTTGGTGACAGTTAAAACTATTAACTCCGCCACTTGGCCGCTCTCAGATTGTGCTAACATTGTGACGTCATAACTACACACCATTGCTATATGATACGTGCAGAGATATTACACTAGTTTGATATCACTGTATAAATATTACACTGCAATATCGTACACGGGCAAGTAATAAACTCTGCATTTTATTTTTTCAACTGAATTATTATTATATATCTTCTTCTAAGTCACAACACAGATTGTTTTCTGATGAAATTATTTTTAAGAATAATCTATTATATTTTTGTTGTTGATATTTTCATTACTTGGTATAAGGACTTATACCAGAAGATAAAATGAATACTTTACAGAGGAGGTATAATGCATAATTTTGATTATTACAAATGTATTTGTAGCACATAAATAAGAATTAATAAATAAGAAATGAGCTTTAATATGCTTTAATTCTAACTACTAGGCCACCTTTACACCCCTACCTGTTTCGGATAACCACCCAATCAAAGTGGCGAAAGCTTTGAAACAATTATCTAAGTATGACTCGAAGCTGTGCCCGATGTGTGACTTGTTAGTAGCCATCTGAAACTCCAGCTTTTTTATTTTCTCTGCATTTTTAAACTAATTTAACAGCCATGTTTTTAACAATTTATTACTTATGATCTACGGTGTTATCAGTATATTGCAATACACGATACGATACAATACAATTCGATGCAAATGATACGATGCACTGAAAATATCCAATATATATTGGTGGTTTTAAAACCAAAACTTTCTGTGTAAAAGTGCAGAAAAAATATAACCAAAACACATGATTTCTTTGAAAGTTGTAAAGAAAGTGTGAATTTGCAAAGTGAACATAGCACAGATACAAGGGGATATCAAAAAGTTTCAATTATCACAAAGAATGCACTGGTGAATACGGACCAAATGGTCACTGTAGCATAAGTGATCCTTGTCTAGTTCCTTGGTCAACAATAGTCTTTTTCGCGACAGCCAGTTTTACGTCTGTTGACCAAATAGCACAGTACCCATGTTATGGAGAAAATTGAGGCACGCAGTGTAATTAAGTTTTTACATTTGAAGGGCTATTTTGCACGTCAAGTTCAGATGATGATGAGATGAAATCTGTTTATAACAATGACACATAAATCATTCGAGAGGTGGAGACTTGGTTTTCCATGAAATCAGGGGTCTTCTATTCAGACAGTCTGCGCAAGGTCAAGAAGCGATGGGGAAAATGTGTATCTCTGGATGGTGACTATGTAGAGTTTTAAAAACATGAGAACAAAATAAAGTTTGTACCTTTGATATGTGTGTCTGTGATAATTGAAACTTTTTGATACCCCCTAGTATATAAGTACGAAACCAGTGAGTCACTGAATTATCTCTCTTTACAAAACGACGGCCAGTTGAGCATTGATCACTGTTCTTATTACTGTTACTTAGTCAAGAGAGCATGGAAAACTTAAAATATGAAAAATACCAATATACAGAGAATCTGACCCAAGTCACAGTGTCTTCCGATATAAAATATATCAACACGAGTTGATGAAAGTTACAAATATACTAGGCTTGCCAAGGATATTTTTACTTTTATCAAAGAATGTTGATATATTTGATATCAGAAGACAAGAGGGTGGGATTCTATTTATCATTCAAAATCAGTTTTCATTACATTTGAATGACAAATTAATAGGGGTGAAACGGTTCACTACTACAGTAGTTGAACTGCGGTATTTTACATTCGGTTCGGTACACCGTTCATTAACATGAATTTTCTGTTCGTACCACATATTTAATTTGTGTCCAAAATATCATTTTAATAACTTAGAAAAACAATAATATTTATTCAAAAGTCAATGATAATTTTCATTAAACTTCAAGTTTCGAAGTGGTAACGGTACCTGTCGAAGTAAACATTCGAAGTGTTTCAGATTTACGGGAGACATCGACACAGGTACAATATATACAATATATAACAAGGCTATTCACGTAGGCATATCAAGCTCCGATATATGTGCTGTTATAAACATACTCATAAAGTGACATCGGTAAGTATCACTCGTAGCGTGATACATAAATGAACAACCTCCAATTTAAAAGTGGAATTACGTGTATGTCACCTTCTTAATTAGAGCTACGTTACTTAAATTAGTGGAAGGCGAGTTTTAGTGCGTCATCGTAAGACGGAAGTGCCCAGATCGAGGTAAAAAGCCTTGTTCCAGATGCGACCTCCCTTCATGTTCGTCCATTTTCAAAAAACAACAAATGCACATGTCAAAGTGCATTTGCCTTCACATTGCCCATTTGCAAAAGAAAACAAATGTGAAGGTAGGTCTATAGGCGCGGCTTAAAATGATGTGACGTCACAAAATTAATTTTATGGAGGTATGAACTGAATTTTTATTACTGTGTTCAGCGAATCAGATTGACGCAAAGCGATTGCTATTTATTTAGATATCCATGAATACATGATTTGTCTAGAAATATAAAAGGTTTTTCAATGAACGGGAGACAATGTAATAAATGTGTATTGCGCAGAAAAATTTGTTTTCTTTCACTAAACTTTCATGACAACTTAGTAATAAAGTGGATGATTCGTTTGCAGTTATCTTACAGATATTGTTATTTAATATAACATCCTACACCATGTGGCTATGTCTCTGTCTTGGAATTGAACAATCAATGATATTATAATAACATACTTGGTGCTAGCGTTAGATAAATCCTATATAATCCTAAAGAATTTTGCTAACCGTTACAAACGATCTACTTTTTAAAATGATTGTCATCATCGGTAGTCATGCATGAGCCAAATCTCCTTCTCTTGAATACATTGGTTGCATACATATTCTACAAGTTCATTGGTTCATAATGACTGGATGTTGTGACAATAAACTAAGTAGCAGTCGAATGCTCGCCGTTTCAACCATAGCTGGTCTCTTCCTGCTACCCAATGATCAAGTAATTTTAAGTTAACTGTAGACAATTCAGATCAAAAACTTAAATTCATAGAAACTTAATTCTTTTACTATATTCTGATCAAAAACCAACTCAACAGAAGAAAGCTAACTGTTTTCCGCGAAATTCGTTGGGGAAATGTACTTTATTGCCCACAAAGGTGTGTACTGTTAGTTGCTGTTTTGATCTCCCGACAGCAGCTAAGCCCCACCTATTTACTGGTTGAACCCTTTTCTGCATATTCAAATATGTGTGTCGGACACGAAGTGGCTTAGCTCCCCTGAATATATTAGGGACCAGTCGTTAAAAAGTGTAAATATGTTTTAACATTAAACAGTTGTAACGCAAAGTATTCGTAAAATATCAACTTTTGCAAAATATTTCAAGCACTTTATAGTGCAAACGAAAAAGCTTTCCTTTCTTTTTCAAATTGGATCCATATGCAAATAACTCAAGAATAAGCGTCAATTTCTAGTATCAATTTTTCATTTAAAAATGTCATAGAGTTAACCATGCCCTATTACAAAATTGGTATCCGCACATCGATGTAACGCAGCTAAAAACGAAACTATACTAACTGTCTATATGCATTTTCATCTTTTTTCTGCAAAAATCTAGACAAATTAAAGGTCTAATTGTTTGTGAACATTATGTGTTAGCTAATTTGTTTTACTATTTCATGCATATTCATAGAGGTATGTATTTATATACAGCAGACAGTCAAATTATTTAAAATATTATTAACAAGGCTACTATCTATTCACTAAGTTTATCTCTCTTGTTGTGTACTACTCTTTAGATTACAAAGACATCACAAATGTGTAAGGCACTGTACTAAAACTATTGAACAAGTGATAACGATACGGCCAGTACACGTTAACTCAAAATTGCATTAAATATTTTACAATGACTCCCGAACTTTTATTGATCAACTGACTTGCTGTGCTCTGTGAAAAATTATTGGTCCCTATCCCATAATATTTATTCAAAGAAATTAGAAACATTATTAATGCTGTCGCTAGTTTGTGGTCGTGTAAATAGAACATATCATGATCATGTGACAGACCATTTTCTACATATATTCCCCTAAAGTTTCCCTGACCCTCAATCCAATGTGTCACGTAATATTGTGTGATCGCTGTGTTTAGAACCAACAGTTGCGGGAAAGGTGGATTTCAACACTTTCGATATTTATTTTGATGATTTAAAATATTCATCCAACATGTATACGGCGAATTTTCAAACAGCGCACAAGGAAGCACATACCCACGTGTGGGAGAGTATTGCATATCATTAGATGACGTCATCAATATCAAGTTTCTCTGACAGTAGGAGATGCGCATTAGAACTCCGAACTGCCTAATCAGGTTCTGCACACCCCTCGACCGGGAACTAGTTCCCGTTCGGGAACTAACACCCCGATCAGGATAATAAAACGTCCGTGTCGAAACGATGCCAAACTTTGGTCGCTACCCCGTTAAAACACAGGGCCCCTTTCCTAACTTTTACACATTATAGTCTGCAAAGTCATGATTAAAGTCAATATTCACTCAAGTATTAGCAAACTTGCAAGTAAGAGCGTCCAAACTTTCTTTTCCACGCTAAAGTACCTTCGAAACTATTTCCGGTTTCCTGCAAAGGGGGGTAATGCATCTCCAGGTCACTAAACAGGAAAAAACTATGAAAACCCATTCTCCACATCTTTTTTTTAACCCATTAAAAATTTCTTAAGATAAAATAACACTTTCGAGAGCAAATACCTCATAAACTTCAGCACAACATGGAGAAAACATCACTCTATTGTTAAATCTGTTTATATGCAACGAATTATATGAATTAAATAGGTTTAATAAAATTACACAAAATCTTCATGTGAAATTCAGGTGTTCCTTCGCTCAAACTAACAATAACAGTGATTGTTTTAAATAAATAAGAATATATCGAAATATTTAAATCAATTGATTTAGTAAACATTAATTCAGCTATTGTATGTGTAATTACTGAAGTAATTCTTATTCCTGACGACTTATAACACACAGGAGCACGTTACTTAACATAAACAATTTTGAAAATTTCTAAAAATAAATGAAACCAAAGGATTTGGAATTAAATGTATCGCATGACAAAACGCGAATTATTGTCAAAATGCGGTTCCGTACCTCGAGCCGAAGAACCGTTAATCGGGTGCATTACCCCCCTTTGCAGGAAACCGGAAATAGTTTCGAAGGTACTTTAGCGTGGAAAAGAAAGTTAGGACGCTTTTACTTGCAAGTTTGCTAGTGCTTGTCTGAATATTGACTTTAATCATGACTTTGCAGACTATAATGTGTAAAAGTTAGGAAAGGGGCCCTGTGTTTTAACGGGGTAGCGACCAAAGTTTGGCATCGTTTCGACACGGACGTTTTGCCGATAGTTGGCCGAAAGGTTTGTTTACCTCTAGATTCCTTCGTCGTGATGCGCCAATGTGAAATTAAAGTGCATAAAAGAAAAACAATACTTTTGACCGTATTTTAGACGATTTTATTATCCCGTTCGGGAACTAACACCCCGCTAGTTCCCGATCGAGGGGTGTGCAGAACCTGCTAATGGCAGGGTGGTGAATTCCCGAAAAATGCCTATAACTGCTCCCCCGCCCGTAGAAGACTATATAGTGGTTAAAATTCATTAACATAGTATATAAATATAGTAAACAGTAACAAAATCATTGAATATATTACCTACCTGCGTGAACAAAGGCTGTCAGCCAGAAGAGCTGGATCTGATTTCAAGTTTCGGTTGCGGAAAGGAGCAAGGGAGAGAACTCAGGGAGCTTAATGCTAGCATAAGTTTTAAGATTTTCAAGCAGTCTCGCTATGAAGTTCAAATCAAGAACTTGTGAAAGTTAAAAAGTTTTTAGCCCTTTTTTTCTTTTTAACAAATGTTGTCCCCTCCTTCATAACCCTTCCCTTGTAGTTGTATGTTTTCCGACCCTCCCCAGAACCGCTCCTTCTAACACACACTGTAATAAATTACCAATCCCTTACTAATTATATAGAGGTTTTCTGCAGTCGTTATCAAATTTAAATCCAAGTTAAAGAGGTTCGAACCAATAAACAAAATAAATGAGTCTTTGCTGTAAATGTGCATGGCGTAAACTGAATATGTATCCGTCAAAATTCAAGAATAAAAAATTCATAACACGGGCCTTCTTTTTGAAAGAAATGTTGATTTAAACAGCTTTGTTTTAAAAAATTGAAAATGTCCAAATTTGTTAATAAAATCTTACTGACAAACGTTAGGAACGTCTTTAAGCAAATCTATTAATTTTTCTATGTTCTATAGAAGTATATAACATCGCTTATTTCTTATATTGAAACGTCAATCTTTCTATTTCATTGTCATCGCCAAACAAGCAAGATAAAAAAAGAATCGATGACCTCTAACACGCATTGGTACGCCGATCACCAAACTCTTCAAAACAATATATTGAGAAATTTTGGAAATTTGAGCACAAATAAATTCTTATTTGATGATTTAATTGTAATTATCTTTTATCATTTCTTATTCATGGATGTATGAACGCGTCTAATTAATATAAGACATAGAAAAGCGCTTTTTGCCATGAAGGCTTTCAAGTGTGACTTCATAGCATTAGGTACTTACTGTCAGTTACTGATTTCTGCCTAATGTATCTGTCACAGTGGGAGGTTAGACAACTGCATTGTTTCTAAAATGATACACATATTTATCAGAAGTACTATATTGAATATAGCATTTATGGGAAACGTACATCGACATCCCAAATAATTGATATCAGAAGATTGTGTGCCGAATCAATTTAAATTTCTAAACTTGACACAATCGGAGGTATTAAAGAGCTGAATTGGTTTAAACATGTTTTTTTTCAGGATATAACAGCTGCTTGGCGAACAAGCGATGTAGCTTGTTGGAACACCGCTCCTATACATGCATCTTAATGGTACAATTGTGTCCCATTAAGTCATATCCTTATGTATATTAAAGACGCACGCTTGATTGTAAATACTGATGGTTTCAACATATCAACAAATTATTAACGTTTTCATTAAAATGGCCGCTTGAACTCTTGGATATTTCATATATGGATCGTTAGTATCTATCTGCGTTCAGATGGCTACAAACCATCTTGAGGCGGCAATGAATAACTTGACAAAAATATTTTCTAAAACTTCAACTCAAGGAAGCTGATAGTTACTGTTAGGTTCATTATTTTACATTGTGTAAAGACGTGTCGTTCTCAACTTCGGCGGGGGATTTTCCATAAAACAATAACGCCTGGTTAATAGTGTCTTTAGATGATCTCTCTGTTTTTTACTTTTAGTTGTTGGAATGGAAGTATTGTTCCGAAGATATCAGTCACCTACTTACCTAGTTCCGATACTCTAGCAGGCACTACAGTAGTTCGGTAAGATAGTCTGAAACCATATACGATGGTTCATGTTATAAATAAAAAGTTATAATGAGCAGTGCGGCTAATGTTTTACATTTGTCACTTTTGACTGTGTGGAAGCCTTAAAAATATATCTTACCTAAAGGTAGTCCAAAAGTCCAAAGAACCGAAAATACAAAATTTAACCTGTTTTTGAAAAAAAGTTTTTTTCTTGTCATTTACTGGTCTAACAATTCTAGAAAATGACGTCACACGGCCTTCGACCTTCGTTACTCGCATGTAACACGACACTATTACTTCACAACATTTACCGAAGTTGTTGACCTGAATCGGCATATAACAGATTAACTTCCGTTTGCATCTCGAAGTTCATAAGAAGGAAGTTACTCTAATATGTTCTACAAGCAAAATGTGCGTTATCATGCACTTACGAGTTTATCATTCGTTTTCATTGTCACATTGTTACGTGGTTAATTGTAATTTTTCAGTGCTGATTTTGTATTGGCAAATTCCTATTTACGATGGTTGACTTTAGTCCAACAAATAAATAACAAATCAGAATATTGAGATACAAACAAGTTTTTTTAAATTCTCATCATTCCCAAGCTAGCGCCTGAATCTGGGGCGTGGTCCAAACTGCGTTGTTTATCCTGAAGCAAAAGTAGGATGTCCCACGCACATGCACACTCGAAACGGGATGAGGTTAATTTGTACCCAAATCGGGCGGTGAACTCGTGCCAATTCCTAGTTCTGATTTGCTGTTTTAAATGAAACTCATATTTATATATCCCCCATTCATTATATGATATAGAACATAAATAATTGTGGTTGAACCATTTTTTAAAATGAAATTAAATGTTTATCACGTCTGCAGTTTTCCACTCGAAGTTAACCAAAATGAATATCATAATTTCTGTGGTTTTCTAATTCTTTCATGGGGGTTTAATTTTGAGAATTTTTGTGTAAAAACTACTAAAGATAAAACAAGATTCTAAGCTCATTATAAATTGTCCCAAAAAAGTTATAGGTCTATAGAAAGTATGGTGTGTCAATGGCGGGAAATTATAAATGTTGCCTTTTTGAGTCAACTAATATACATATAATAACTTTTTAAAATCATAAATAGTAATACTGCTCAAAGAAGGCATCATTTCGAGGCATAATAATTTACTCATTAAAAGACGAGTACGTTTCCCTGTTTAACCCCTAGCACATGATGCGATCAATTGAATACCTCTCTGATGTCAGTGGAACTTGTTTAACCTTTACAATACAAAATGTAACTTACTGATAAACACAACTTTGATAGCATTTCATAGGTTGCTACTTTTGTATTGCTTGTGTTTTATTGGTCATTTTTTAAAGTAAAAACGTCTTGCAGATGTCCAGGTAACAAAGAGCAGATTCACGCTGTTTCCAGCTTTATTTCAAACTACAGAAATGCATGATCAAAATCTATTCTACAAGAAATGTAATTGTATCCACCCTTTTACCCATAAGAAAGCAGTAAAGCCCAACTCACACTACGCACGATTGTACTACGGTAACATTACGATTCGATCGTACTGGTATCGTATTGTGGTTTTTACGATCTGTTATGTGAAGACGGTTAATGTACGTGATGTGCACAATGTGGTTACAATCACTGCACGATTTCAACACGGTCAGAACACAATCAACACAATCGTAACACAACGCTTTCACGATGCAAACACGAGTGGTGTAAGAATAATGCACGTTTTAAAATAATTTATAGGGCAAAAAACGTTAACCATTGATTTTAATTATCTATGTAGAATTGATATCCATCTTGTGATGCCTTGCAGCTTTGAAATACAATTTCATTGCGATAAAGACATTATTGCGCATATTACTTATTCTAACATTGTCTTCGGACAATCTTCCGGAGTTTCTCTCTCATCTTCTGGCTTTATGCAAATTGCTGCCGAGGGTGTTTCACAGGCATTCCTTCTGACAAAGCAGTTGAATTTCAAGCACGTAAGAACGTTTACATCGTGACATTGAAAAACTTGCCAGGTGATCGATAACTGAGGATATTATAATTCGCTTCCTATTGAATTATGAAACAACCGCATTTCTATATGCTGATCATCAAATTCCCTTGACTATAGATGCATACCGAAAGTTTGTTCATCTACCTATGTCTCCTAGTGAAAATATCATTTGAGGGATCAAAGCTTTACGAAAATGAACCAGATGTTGAATTTACGATACAGAAATGAATATCCATCGTAGTTCAACGTAAACAGGATGTCATTCCTAACTGTCAACCATAGCAATTTTTGCAGGTCATAAAAGTGACCAGGAGTCAAAATTCCGAAAACATAAATTTAATTGTCGCTACAAAATCCATTTAAAGTGGTCAATATTTTTAAACACAAGTTATGTTGTTCCCATGCACCAAGTCAATGTGACTGCTGATTTTTTCTCGGATATTAGAACTGGAGTAGTTACTGAAATTTTAGGAAATCAGAATTTTGAAAACATAACCCCTTCTGTCTATTTCATCATGCCTAACTTCGAATCATTGCATGACAGACAAGACAACTCCCTGTTAAAGAATGTCTTTTTAACGCATTGTCAATTGATCATTCATTGTCAGTTTTGCTAAATTAGTCTATTGATGTCTTTACAAAACCAAAATTACATGATATTTGCGCTACGATACAGTGGTATGTGAACAAACTTTGGATATCCAGCCAAATATGAATATCGAGCGCCCAAATTACCATTTTCGAATTCTAGGTCATTAATTGTTATCATTGCAAAAACGTGAGTCTGTGGTAAATACTTTAAAAATTGGCCTGAGAGAACAGTGTCGCGTGAGTCCAGATCAGTATAATCTTAAGCAACCCCATTGTTATCATAATTACCTGCTTTGTCCAAAATGGATTCAGTTTAATTTCTTATTGATAACAAGTACATCTGCGATTCATTCTAACAGAGAACAAACAAAAGTAAACATTATACCACTTACCAGTGAAATCACTATTTATTCGTCTAATGTGTTCGGAAGTTGTTTCCTATTAACTTATTTGAATTTTCGTACGATTGCGTATGAAAATTCTATATTAGTATGATAAGTCCTATGTACAAAATCTTCAGAAATAGCATGAATATGTTAAACACTTTTTTTTCTGATATGTCTGAAAAGTATACTTTTGTAGTACACAGTTTATACGTCTACCATACCTTTGATTGGCTACCACATTATGTTGCTTGTGATGAATTCTTGTTGCATTTTATCATACCTTATTCGATTTAAACAGTATGTTATTTCCATAAAACATATAATACACAACATTCAGAATATATATATATACAAAAAGGAAAAAGGATTATCAAACAGGCAGCAAATGCCTATATAAATGCTTCTCCTGAAACAAGCAAGAAACGATTAAGATATCAAATACATTGGTGGAAATATATATTTTCAATTATTTTACAAAACTCAAAATCATATTAAGCATTGTCTACTTTTGCATTTGGTACAGATGTAATAAAAGAGTTATAAAAATCGGTTGGTATCATTTATGAAATGATATACAGATATTATTAGGGATTCGTTAGCACTCTGTGACAAGGATTTGTCGCCGCTCAAGATAGATTTTAATGTTATATCGTTTTTAATAAAGTATTGATTAAAAGGATCCTCCCTAATGTTTCCACAAGAACAGATGCGATTTACTGATAACCCTCTATCAAACAAATGTGAATTGAGATCGCTGCAACCGAGGCGCATGCGGCAGAGAAGAATTTGACTTCGCCTTGGACCATAAGATGTATAATATTTAAATGTAGGAGATAAAGTCCTGTCACATGAAATCAAAGTTTAAAATTGTGCCAGTGAGGCTGCATTTCTAATTGTGGTATCCAGCGCGTTCCAAGCATTAACAGTTGATGGAAGAAAAGAGTCATTAAAATGAGACAAACGCCCAGAAGTGCCTCGTAGATTTTCGGAATTTCGTAAATTATAACTGCTTACATCAGAAACGTTAGGTGGAACCCATATCGACAGATATTGTGGAGTTAATCCATGCACCATTTTATAGAACATACATAATTTGTGGCGCCTTTCCATTAACGAAGACAAGCCTGTTTCAGTATATAGTTTTTGGTGACTCGTGCCCTTACCTGCACCTGAGATGGTCCTCAGAGCGTCTAAATGCAATTTTTCTAACATATTACCTTGCTCTTTAGTGCAATTGTCCCAGATGGTATCACAATAGTCAAAGATGGGCAAAATAAATGACCTTATTTCTTCCCTATCATTTAAAGGTATACTTTCATGTAGAAAATTCTTTGTTAGTTTTCACAAGTATTGCCCATTTATGCATCTTTAAACTTTGCATTCTGCACAAAATATAATTTCAAAGATCTAATAAATTCAAAAGTACACAGAAGTATTATATTGAATATTCACTTTGCATTTCGAGTCTTCATTTTACAGCAAAGCATCTTTCATAGGCGTGTGTGACGACAAATATGTTATCCATGCATGCGGCGTTTCCATTTGCTGAAATATTGCATTGAAGTCTATGCTGCAATATTTTAAATAGCGTTAGGGAAACCTGCTTGAAGAACATTGGTTGTCTAGGAATCAATCTACAACTTGACTGAACAGTCAGTATGCAAAGAATTCGTTCGACATTCGTTGGTCACCATCTCGTACCTTCAATACCTTACCATCGTTTGTGCTGACTTGTTGACTGAAAGTAAGACACGCGAATCACACGTGATGAAAACGTTCGGACGGGAAACGCTCTTTTTGGTGCAAGTTCAACCCAACATCGTGTAAAGATTGTATCCTGATCGTAAAGTTATCGTGTGACTCCGTGTTCAGTACGAGCTCTCATCGTGGTCCTAGAGTCTAGCACCATAAGGGTTAATTTAAGATTACTACGATAATAGTACGATTGCAAGAAGGACAATATATCGATCGTGTTGTGGTCGTGTTGTAGTTGTGATGTTATCGTGTCCTAAGGCTGAAGCACGATTAACACAATAACTATACATACACTACACAATCACCACACAATCACTACACGATCGACACGCCCACAACACGATTTTCTGAAATCAGGAACATGTTTGCGATTTGAACGAATCGTGTTGGAAAAATAGCACGATCAGCCCAATCACTGTACGGTAACCACACAATAACAACACAATAATCTCACAATAACCACACGATGACTACACGACACTTTCGTACAGCGATCGTAGTCGATCGTACGTAGTGTGAGTTGGGCTTAACAACACACAGTGAGCCTGCAGGGAAGAAAAGGATAATATTCGAAAATAAATGTGAAAAGTATTATCATGAAAGAACTTCAATGGATTGGTCGTGATCAGTTCTCCAAAATAGGATGTTTTGTTTATAATTGTTGTAAAATATGCATGTCGTGACCAATGGTATTATGAGATACCTGTAGCACTAAAAAAGCATATGATAGGGCGAGGCTCGATTTTCTGAAAAGCGCCTTCAGTAACACAAGGATATGGGTATGGCCAGTGACACTATTATCGTGGCAAAATTATTTCAGTCTCCAGTGCTGATCATGACAAAGAATATCTTTATTTGCAAAAGGCGTAATAAATAAAACAAATGCAGAGGTATCTCAATCAAGTTTTAAAATTGTAAAATCAAGTTAAATTTTCTTCCATGCCGCTGACTTTTAGTCAGTTTTATTTTCATTTTGGAATATCACTCTATGTGCCTAAGTTGAAAGATTATTTTCTTCATAGAATATTGCACAAGATAGTAAGATAACGGAGTACGAGTGTACATCGTAAAACAAAGAAATATTGACGTTTGAATGTAAATTTATGCTGAATAAGGTGATAAAACGTCAGATATTTTTCAATAATATTTTTTCTTCCTGATACTCTTACTCTACTCTTGTTCACTGTCTGCTGTCTGTGTTCACTATGTAAAACGCAAATCAATTTTGTACATACTAGGAGAGGGCATTTTAAGTTGGATAACTTGTCCCCAGTCCTTTTCTTGTGAATAAAATATGTTTAAACCAAACCATAAAACGTGGTTATAGTGACTACCTAAAAGAGGATGCTCCTTGGTGGGGACTTCTGGGCCTCATTCACCGGTTCGGTAAGAGAGGCAGTTATAAAAACAGAATTGAGTAGAATGCTACATTAGATATTATATGATGTAAAAACTAGTGATTTACGTGTGGTAATTATGGAAATGGAGGATAGATTGGCTACACAGAAATGCCACACTTCAATTGCAGGGCGGAGATAATTAAAAGGTTTTAAATACTTTTGTAAAAATCTTGTTTCATGATTTAGATAGAACATAGTTGATATATACAATGTTCACAATATTCCGACATAACATTACTGAAAACAAATACCAAGTTGTTGACAAATAGTGTTACTCCAATAAACTAAGACAAGTCACTTTTGTACCAGATTTTATTTTTAGTTTTGCAAATGCTTTTATGAAATTTAAACATCAACCACATTAACATTTGATATCTTTATGATTATATTCGGATTACCCCTATAAAAGGAACACCTCTGGTAAAATACTTTGTATAGACAATAAATTTTCATTGTCAGGCTCGAATATATATTTTCCTCTGTTAGCATTTAATTTTCACATATTTTTAGGATAATTGTAAAGTTATTTTAAAAAAAATCAACATTATACTAATATGGATGAAAACATACATGTATAATTATAAAATGCTCAATAATAGCTACCTCCTTTATATGGGTATGAGTCTAGATCGATCATTGGCTATACCGTTGGCCAGTCGATGTGCCATGTTCGCGTTGTTTCAGCTCGAGTTGTCACATTCAGTAAACCTTTTTTTTCGCATTATGAACATACGACCTCGGCCTCATCAACTTCTGATATAAGTAATCAACGGGAGAATAGCATCCCTCATATTTCACAAATCAGAAACACTTTTAACTGAAGGCTGTCAACCAGAGGATTATCTTGCATGAAGGGTTCATGTCTGCAAAAAGTCGTATACATTGACACCACCATGTTTGTCTTTGAGAGCCAGTTAGATAGCATCTAGCGAAGTTATGTGGCGTATGTACGTCTGCACAACGATCATTTTATTGATATAGTAAAAGTAAGTTATTTCATCAGTTATTTTAAACAGATAATCGTCAAATAATATTCTACAGACTTTTATCTCAATTTCTTGGCGTTTTTTTCAGACCATTCCCTCATAAGATATTTCTTTACTGGCAGGTCAAACATATAGAGAATCTCACCCAAGTGTCTTCTGATATCAAATATATCAACACAAGTTGATAAAAGTGACAAATATCCGAGGCTTGCCGAGGATATTTAACTTTTATCAACGAGTGTTGATATATTTGATATCAGAAGACATGAGGGTGAGATTCTATTTATCATCCAAAATCATTTTTCATTACATTTGATTGATAAATGAACATTACTGAACACCCTGCTGCCCTAAGACTCAAAGTGTGGTGATGTCATAGCATTTTGATGTCATAGTGTTATGACGTCATAGCATTGTGATGTCATTACTTGATGATGTAAAACAACTGTGATGTCATATACTTGGCGTCAGAGGGGCATTGTTCAAAATCTACTGCCAAAAAGATATCTCCTAGGAGATATCGCTTGATCTTCCACAAGCGATATCTCCTGTGGAACAGAGTTTTGGATGATAAATGTAACCTATCCAACCCAAATATTAGGCCCAGCGGATACGATTTCATCACGATTTCGATATTGATAATTGTATAGTCGCAATGTAAACATATAAGTACAGAGCCTTTCATCAATCAACAGAAATTGAAAGGAACTCATTTTTGAAAAATATAAAATATGTAATTGCTGTACTTGATTGCAAATTTTGGGAATTTATATTAGAAAAAGGATTAGTGTTACTTGTGAATGGGATAACTCCCTTTTTATCCCTAGTTAAAGTATGAGAAAAATAATTGTTAAATTTGTATTTTTGATGCCCCCTCCCCTGCTAGTAGTTAGAATGTGATTTAAAATATATGAATGGTTTCACCTTTGAATCCATGATCCCCAAAGTATTTAAGATAAGTATAAAAACATCAATCATTAATAAAATTAGTATTCCAGAAATACATACTGAGTAGGGATCATTCCAGACAGATGTTAAGGGATATAAAACAATTATTCATCATTTAAATATTGCCATGGGAAGCAACATCTAATTGTTAAAATGCTCAGGTATTGATCAATATAGTGAAAGATCTTTTTATTATTCTATATACAGGCATAAAATTAATCTTCTTTTCCGGAAGACCTCATTGTTTTACGACAAGTTTCGACTGTCAATCATAAATAGTTCTATAATAAATTTATTTAATAATCCTTGTTCTTCATTGTATCATCATCCTGAGCCTGAGGTTTCAGAGAATTGTATGGGGACAATCTTCGTTTTCGAAAAAGCTATTTACTTGATGTAATTAATTCCAAGTCAATGTATTACTTCAATTATGTAGGATCTTTAATATGAGATAAGTAAGGCTTATTGGAGTCTTTATGAATAATATTTGTTCCGATGTATCAGTTAGTGATAAATCATAGTTCATAATTGAAACTTTTCATCTTGTAAATCTTATTCTCACTAATAAAAGTAAGCTATGTTTTAAGAGAACTGCTCATTGATGATTGTTCTCAAACAATTCTTATATGAACAGGGATTGGGAACGTTAGAGTCAATGGACCATTGGGCGCATTGGATGAAAAAATGGCCCATTCAAATCAGACAATTTACCTACTATGTAGAAAGGCCCGTTCAAAATTATGAAAATGTTTAAAAGCCCTAGAAATGGCCCATTGTCAAAGTTGTCCTTCTCAATCCCTGTATGCATTTTATGAATAAAAATAGGTAAAAGGGTAGCCCATTAAGAGTGAAAGAGAATTGAAAATGTTCAAACATAAACTCATTCATAACTAGAAATATGTGCATGTGATGCACAGTGATGTCCCCCTGCCAAACTTTAATCTAACCTAATCATCTTATTGCCACTTAAACCAGAAACAATCCATACCCAAACATATAACAAGTTGAATGGTGTATAAGGAAGAGTTTTATTCATTTGTCAACTTCTTTATTATAGGGAATGTGACATTTGATACTTACACAGTCATCAAATATTATAATGAGCATCTACAGCCCCTAATATGCACTAAGTTGAAATTGTTTTCATGGAAACCAAGTAAAATGAAAAATTGAGAATAACCAAAGTAGCAAAAGGCACCACCCAAGCACTAGATCTGACCACATACCAGGTTTAGTAAAATAAATAATCATTTGATTTTTAGATATAGGTTGGAGAATTACCCTACCCCCATATGCACAAAGTTCAAATTGTTTCCATGGAAACCAAGTAAAATGAAAAATTAAGAATAACCAAAATAGCAAAAGGCAACACTCCATCACTAGACTTAACCACAAACCAAGTTTCAAAAATGGAAACGAAAGCATTTCGGAACTACGGAATTACGGAACGACTGAACCATGGATCCACGTCTCTACGGAACCACGGACGGAACTGAAAACATAATGTCTCCCGCAAAGCTTTCCGGGTGACATCATTATTAAGTACATATATCTAAGTAAAAAAAACACTTCCAAGTCTTTATTTATCACAATAACTATCTTACTATTGATTAAACACTATATGCAAGTACAAATGCAAATATAAAATCAAACTATTTACCAGCTGTTATAAAAATTATTTCAATATTGATTTTGTATCAAAATACTAATAATATATTTCATGTAAATATCTTTGCTGATATATCGTCATTTCACTGTTTCGACGAGGTGTCGTCACATACCCGGTATGACAATCTACGTCATCCCGTCTCAAAGAAAGTCCTAAAAGGATTGGTTAAGTATTTATTTAGATACGAGTTGTTTTATTTATGCAATTTATATTTAGGAATTTGAAGAGACTCTTGACGCGGAAAGGTATTGGCTAGTTCACACTCGAGTCAGATTCAGTGTTTAGCACGTGCTTTAGAAGAAGAATGTCTTGTGTGGTATTCATTTCTTTCATTTATGATGCTATAACTGTGGACTCATAGGAAAGTTCATGAACATGGCTAGTTGATAACATTCAGCATCATAGTATGCCGACATAGTGTGAAAGGTTGAATTTAACACAACAAAAATCTATTCTAATCTGCGAATAATGTGAACACTTCCTTATTTCACATCTTTTTGTACCTTCATCTTTTTTTATAAATGAAAGATAGTCCAATCAATGACAAAAACACTGATGCTGATGATAATATCTGTTTGAAAATGTTTATGAATTTTCATTAAAAAATACTATTGAATTAAACAAATGTTTCTAGATTTATATCAAAAGATCTTGACATTGTAAGTTGATTGATACTGCCTGTCATTGTAATCCATTTAAATTAGCAAACATATATAATAAAACAATTTTGATAAAATTAGATAAAATAAATAATTTCCATTGAGTCTTGTCAAAATTGAAGATTATTGTTGAAGATGGACAAATTCTAAACATACAGATTTATAATAAAAAAAGCAAATGAATTGACAACTTATTCCGGAAGTGAATTAGGAGAGTGAATAGGGTTTTTTAATGATAATTTACAAAGAAGAATATTAGCAATGAAAATTATACCTATTTAATATCTGTATCATATAATTAGCCCTTTTAATTACTTCACTACAACTGAAGCCAAAAATCCCTTGAAACCAACATAGCAAAGTTAAATTAGTGATTTGTTATAGATCTGTTATTGAAAAATAGGAAACATCACGTTGTGTCAGGCCTATTAATTTTGTTGAATAAAGTTTGAACAAATATTGAGTATCAAATCGTAAGCCTATTCCACCAAGCTTGACTTGAAACGGTGAAAAGTTTAAAACTTTTAGTTTGATATTAATGTCTTGGTTTGAAAGAAGCGTGATCCGATGATACTGTTTTGGTGGCAGGGAGCGTGATATTCCTCTCAAGTCAACTAGACCTAGCGTGTTACAGATGATTACACTTTTGTCCTCATCGACGATTTCTGTACTCACTCTTACAGAAAGAAGTCTTTTCTGAGAAATGTCCACGGTCGCTCTGTTGTAACACTTTTATCAACTGAAAGTCGTGTACACGCATTTCCGGTTTAGCCGCCATATTCATGGAAACGTGTTCGAATCACTGTTTGGACAATATTTCTTAATAACACTTTAGATAAATTATTTCACTTTAATGACATTAGGTTGTAGTGAAAGACGTAAATAGATATTAATTCTTAATTGTATTCATTGTATTCTAACTCAGTTGGTCTCAACACTGTCTATTCAAGTCAAATTTTTTGGGACAAAATGTATCAATACCTTTAAGTGGGGACGTTGTAAGAAATGTTAGAACGTTAAAAGGAAAATTGTTAGAATTGGTTGCGAAGACGAAGTTTTTTATAATCTAAATAATTTAAGCATTAACAAAAAGGAGCTAAAGTACTTTCATTCAACACAGACTTGAAGCAATTTGAAATGAAATTGGCTACTGTCATGATATAAGATTGAATACTACGAAGCAACCTTTTCATTTTCATTCACTATAATTGTTTTGGATTTATTGGCAGTCAAAGTTGACAGCCTGTTGAAATAAGCGTATGTGTACGATTCAGTGAACACAACTTGTATAATGACGAAGCAACCTTTTCAGTTTCATTCACTATAATTGTTTTGGATTTATTGGCAGTCAAAGTTGACAGCCTGTAGAAATGAGCGTATGTATACGATTCAGTGAACACAACTGGTATAATGACTCAGATACAATTATTGCATATGGACTGATATCACTGCTATGGATATAAAGTCATAAACAACCAAAAGCATTCGTACTCACTCAGTTAAGTTTGTGATATATCCATGAAGTGTAAAGGAATTCTATCCACAGCACATATCACTTGAACCCGATGAGGTGGCCAAGATTTGCAAGTGTCAATCACATACAAACAATCCACCATGAATCGTCCAAAATATAAATCATCTTCTTCCAATCTTCATATGTTGTGAATAGTTAAACATTTGGAACATAACATTTGAAGATTAAGTAGTAGTAGTTATTTCCTAAAGCACGAAATCGTAGATGAACATAGTCAGTTCTCCAGAACACGTCCGCCATCCCTCATGACGTCACAACAGTCTTTAAAACTTTGTGTACAGATAATGTCAGTATAAATCTGCGCCAGTCAAATCACTGTCATTCGTGTAATGAAATGAAATACAAACTACAATGGTTAAACACAAAAGTATATTTAGTTACAAAATGCATCAGTTTACTCACAGCTAGTATGTTGACAACTCTCAACTATAATCACAGATTGTCTTGTTACTCAAACCAAGTGTCATCGAAACCTGTTGTCATTGGCTAACTCCGATAGGGTGGTTCCTCTTGCTTTCCTGTTGTGATGTACAGTGGGATGTCAAGGCCAAGAAATAGCTTCCTTGTGTAGATGACGTGCGTACACGATATGTATAAATGTTACCTAACCCGATGTGCATAGTATTCGATGTGTATGTTGAACCTGTGTTTATATGAGTTACGGATGTAACGATAGATCGAACTATCGGTTTATCGCTATGTTAACTGTGTTGATAGCACTTTACCGATAGTCCTTTTTAAAAACAAGTAATAGGATC